>MU225105.1:2635479-2662503 GCA_018584345.1 Thuja plicata | reverse complement strand
CTGTATTGCACATAGCTGATAGGAGATCATATGATGGATTCTGTATATATTTTATGATGACTTAATTGTATAATAATTGTCTTTAGTTATCTTGCTTATTGCGACGTGAAGGTCGTAACTGTGTAGTTTTTCTTTCATTTATCATGCAAATGCAAATGGTTCGACTGGCCTTTGTATATCTTCGACCCTGTTCTCTTGTCGACTTTTCCGCTTTTCATGTTACTTGATGATGTGGCATTTTGTGAGTAAATGCAGTCTTTACATTTTCTAGGTAATCTTGTATATTTGGCAAGTCTTGAAGTGTTAACAGGTGTCCTTTGTCCCAAACAAATGGCTTACCGACCTTTGAACACGCGGGTTTTTATGTCCATCGATAAGTGAGTGAAGCCAATCTATGGCCACATCTCACCAGATCACTTGAAGCTGGTTTTCAAATGTGACACATGGCGAGAACTGGGAGCAATTAGAGCGATCCTTGGTGAAGATCTCTTGGTAGCCATGGCACGACAGAGATATACTCTCACAACGACGGAGCATATACTCTCACACTTGCTCACTGTGTTTTCGTTCAACGTTTTACATTTGATTCAAGAGCTGGGAATGCTTGTTCAAATTGCTAACATCTTTTTCAGGGAGGAGTTCATGGCAAAAGGAAGGATTGAAGAGGTTGTGCAGCTATAAGAATTATATGATGGAGAGGCCTGGGTGGGAGGCCTATTTCGAGATAAATATTTGGGGGAAAAGTTAGTTTTAGTTTAAATTTATCATACATCAAGATTTGTCTTCACACGGATAATTGGTAGAGGCTTGACAGAGAGATGGCTCTGCTTCGAGAAGTAATCACTTCACAGGATCACAGGAGGCTACATGATTCTCCCAAGTGTTCTACGCGGTGCATAGACTGCTCCTAGTGAGACCCCATCAATTGGCTAAGTCAAATCAACAGGCAGGGGAGAATCAAAATGAAAGCAAAGACAAGAATATAGCAAGTAGTCCTGCAAATTTTAAAGGGAAAAGGGATGTAGTAACAGGGGAGTCCTCAAAGCCGTAAGATTGAATTCGAAATTACCTAATTTTTGTAAGAATTAATGCATAATGTATCTAAATCCTTGCAAATGTGCAGCATATTTAATTAGATTTTTGTCAAATACGCTTTGATTCTTTCTTATACATAATATGTTGAAACATTTAAGAAAGATAATACTGTGATTTTTTTTTGTCAAAAAGGAGATTCTTCAAAATAAATTCTTCAGCATTCTAATTTAAGAACTAGACATTGCTTAATTTAGCCAGGGTTGATGAATTTTAATTTTGGAATTAAGTAGCAAGATTAGGTCCATTTGGTGCCAGGCATTAATCTGGAATAAGCATTAGTTAATGCTAGAATAATTTAATTTTTTGTTTGTGGGCATTTGACGAATTCTCAAATTAGAAAACTAATCCCCATTTTGAGACCAATGCTTACCTTAGTTAATTCTAAAAAATAGCTGGAATTCATTTCTTATTCGAGAATAAGCTATTTATGGATTAAAATTTATTTTATTTTATTATTATTTTTTTCTTTTAAATTTTTTGTTTAATATTTTTTTTAATGTGGGTATGTATATATATATATACACATGTGTGTATATACCTGTGTGTATATACCTATGTTTATATATACATACATGTGTGTATATACACATGTGTGTATATATACATGTGTATATATACACACATGTATGTATATACACATGTGTATATATAGATATTTGTATACACACACACATGTATACCCACATGTGTGTATATACACATGTCATGTGTATATACACATATGTGTATATATACACATGTATATGTGTGTATATGTGTGTGTATATATATGTGTATATGTGTGTATATGTAGATGTGTATATATGTGTATGTGAATATATGTGTGTATATGTGTATGTGTATGTGTGTATACAAGTTAAAAATACATATTGTTCAAATTAATTTAAAAAAATGAAAAATAATCCTTATTTCAATTCCACAATATGGGATCCAAATGTAGAATAGCTTATTATTCCAGCTTTCAAGTTCAAGATTAATTAATCTGAGAATAGGTCCTTATTCTAGAATAGGCCTATTCTGGATAAATTAATGCCATGCACGAAACAAGCTATATTGTTGTAGAGAATCAGTCATAAACTATGCATTTTCCACCCTTTGAGGAAACACGATGATGGTTCTATTTTTGACTCCCTACATAGCAACACTAGATACCTAGAAATATTATAACAGTTTATTTATCAGTTTTATTTACCTGTGAATTAAAAATACTGATTTTAAAATCTAGATTAAAAAACAAGCATACAATAATACAACTAAGCTGCAAAACACACAATGGATTAAAGCATGCAAGCTATTTGGTGATATAGAAGTTATGCTTGATCTAAGCTTTTAGCAACATTCTAAAATAAGGACAGATGTCCCACCTATGATCTATGCCACAGGCTCTTCCGAATATTAACCTTTAAGTTTCAAATTTTGCAAACATCACTGCAATTCCAAAATATTATTTAGACTCACATAATATTATATTTTTATGATATTATCAGTGGGACTTGATTAAATCATGTTTCTTCTCTATTACGAATTAAAGAAAGTATTGCATACTAAATATTACATTTTGAAGTTTTGTTGATTTCTACTTATTGGGTCAAGTGTTGGCCAATGGACATTACAAGGACATTAATCATGGATATTTTGTGTGTATATATGTAACATTGGATGCCAAAGTGGTCCTTTCCTCTCATTACTCTTAGCCTTAGATGAACGATGATTTCAAAGCTTGGATGCATAAAGCTTTTGGTGATGAGGGACATTTTTATTGTTTATATGCTTTTTCTTGGTATTTTCTTTCAACTCTAGAAGAAATCTGCATTGGCTAATTGTTCAGTTGCACATATGCAGACAATCATAGTGTGCAGTGTAGACATGGTTGAAGGTCCAAGGTGGGTATCGTCAATTGCCTATGGTCCTTCCATTTCCTGATCCCAGATGATAGACTTTGTATATTACCTATTCCATTGATTACATTATATGTGACAGAGCTAAGCATCTTTATATATCATTAACTAGATTTGCAATATCTAAAGTTTTAGCATCTAATGATTCTCCTTTAATCTAAGTTATAAGCCATATTATTCACGATAATTCACGTGGTACCATCATGATTTTTGTTTTGCATGTTATGACGATATTACTCCAACATAACCACAAAAATTTATAGGTTCATCTAATCAGTTGTATTAAAATATTATATCAACAACAACATGTAACTGTATAAAATAATGCTGACTTGCCACATGTATGAAGAAATACTTTGATTTTTTTTCTTTTTAACATTTAAAAAAGTTTTAAATTATTATCTATTTTTTTTATATTAAGTTAAATGGAAAATGAATACCATGTACCATCTTTTTCTTTCTTCTAAAATTATCCTTGTTTTATCATTTTTTCCTATTATTTATTTATTATTATGAAATAGGTAGCCAACTTTAATCTATGTTAAGATGTATTTTAAGGTGGTTTTCCTTTGATTTTGAGAGGGGGTCTATTCATTTATTTGATGTACCTGTGATAATGTTCTTTCTGCTCTATATATATTATACAATGTGGAACCTCTTGTGTAGACATTAAAGACCACACTTTCTTCAAAGATGTAAGTTTGTTTGAATTGTATAAAGATGCGCCTCTTAGAACTTGTATTTTTGCATTCTAGGTGGTACTCTTACCTTTTTATTTTCATTTAGTTTGTGAAAGTTCTATTAGTCAAAGTGTAATGATAATTTTAGTTTGCTCAAATATTTAACTCTTTACAATCATCATGTAACTCGAATGTTGGCCAGAGGTCGTTGAAGAATTCTAGTTGCTCCTTATAACATCTAGTTGAACTGCATTTGGATTTTGTTAATTCTTCTATTTCATCTTCTTGACTTTAATTGCCCCTTTCTGGATTTCCATCTTAGGCCTTTTCACACTCATGTATTTAAGCAAGTTAAATGAAATCATGAAGGTAATAAGACAATTATCACCTTTTTCTACACCAGTTTCAAATAATTAATAGAAGTTTTATAAAGGAACATGAAGGGTAACCTTATTCTATACATAACCTATACACTTAGTATGTACTACTAGAAACAACAATCTATCTTTGCCAATAATTGAGTACATACACCTCTTAAGTACAATACCCTTTCCCTTGTTTTCTATTGTAGTGTGTAATAGCTTAGTGAAGTGTTCTATGAAAGGAAAAAATTGGTACAAAATCAATTGTAAATATTTTAATTGCACACATGATTCTTATTTTGAATTGACTTATTTTGAGATTTGGAGATACTGACACCTTATCAATTTGTATTCTCATTTCACAAGGAATAAGTTTCATCGTACCTACAACTATGATAACAATTGATTCTTCTAAATGTCAACTTTTTTGTATTGAGGTTTTTTTTCTTTGATGTAATGTTAACAGATGTAAATGCATGTTAGCTGAGATTGTTGTCAAAGTAGTTCTTGTTGTTGTAGATTTGGAAAGAAATGATGTTAACTTGGACAATGACATAGTGTAATGGTTGAGCCCTTAAGACAATAATTTCTGAATGTTGTGATATGATTGAAGATTGATTTTTCTACTTTTTCTTATATTATTTTATTAGCTGGATAAATTAGTATTTGATTTTTGTGTATTATGCATTTTTCTTTTATACAAACCTAGAAATTTTGATCCAATGTTGGATTATTTTAACTATTGTTTTTAATGTTGTTTCTAGAATCCATGGTTTACTCTTCCTTGCATCAACGTATCAGACCACACTCTGTGATCAATCAATTATATCCTCTTTCTTGCATATCAATTGTTGAAAACATCATAGATGTTCATTATAGATATATTTTATTTTATATATGCTTCATTGTTATTCTTTTTTTTGTCGTAGATGCATTATAATTGCAGTGGTAAACTCGGATCACATAATCCCCTAGAATTGGTGAGATATATTCTTTAGAATGATCATTAACTTGTATATCTATTTGACATGAATTCCTTGCAATTTTGTTGGCCAACTCTCTATTACCAGAAGACATACCGTTTGTTGTATGTTTACATCTGTAGATGTGGTTTATACTAATAGTTATGATAAGATAATGACAAGATTATGGTCTATTATTGGTGCTCAATTTTCTCATCACAAACTTCAAAGGAATATATTTGTGACAACAATCATGGTTATTTAAAATAAACATGGCCACAAGGCTCCAATCAGAAGATTCTCCCACACCAATAATAAAAATTATTCAAATGTATGTAATAGTATACATTTGAATAAATGATTTTTAAAAAAAAATTGCATGGTTTTATTGCAATTTTGAAAAAAATAATCCAACGAACCACTAATTTTTTTGATAAAGTTTATATACTTGCAATGAATGTTTGGTGTTTTTTCTACGCTTTTGAAGAGGTTTTCACAATGTTTTATGGTTATTTATCATTTCTAGATGGAAGAAGTTTTCATATCATTTCCGATGAAAACTGATTCGTTAGAAAAGTGACCCAAAAATAGTGCAGAAATTCATATGAGTGTTTCATCATAAATTCAAGAATTGTTTTTCAATATGTCAAAAAAAATTTATCATAATTTGGATTCAAATACAGTAGTGTTTCCCTTGCTATGCTATTCATTGACCTATTATTAGTGTAACAAGGTTGTTCAACAAGTGATCTTAATTTCTCCACATCAATTTCAAGTAAATGATCTAGCTGTCTATAATTAATTTTTTTATTTCTATTTTGACCTATATTTATATGTTCAACCATACCAAAATGAGGAAGTGATCCTAACCCTTCTCCAACATACATTTCTTAAACTTGGGTTGACCCTCTTGTTTAAGCTTCTTCTTCATCTTGTACTTGTTGATTATGAGTTACACAAAAAAAGAAATGAATTGTAAATAAGAAAATATGGTGTTTTAGTTTGTTATTATTTTATCTTACATTTAAAGGAATGTGTTGTAATGTTTATTGAAATGTAGGGGGTAAATAAAATGATGTCCTTTTAACCTTAGATATAAAAAAGAAAGATCCAAATTGATTGATCCAAAATGGAAGGATCAATGCATAAATGAATCAATCATTTGGAAATAAGAATAAAGAAGGAAGATCTTAAGTACTCATTCATTTATTTGAATGTGCAATAGATTTAGACAGATTAAGAAACTTAATTGAAATAGATAGGAGAAAAGTACTAACCTTGAAATATTATAGATCTAAAGAATGGTGTTTTCGGGGGTCTGCACTCATTTTCTAGAAAATTTGAGACCGGATCTGGAATATAAACACAGAGACGAAAAAAACCCAGAAATATTTTTCCATTCAGACACAGTTCTGATATGTACCCTCAAGTCAATGTCACCATTGACATAGAATTTCCGATTCTGACCTAGGGAAGAATCGACCTAAAATGTCTCAGACTGAAATTCTGTTTTCAGATCCTTAAAGTTTGCCAAAAAGGGTATTCGAATTTGCACTTTAATTCACTTTCCCAAACCTGTACCTACAAGAAAAATGGTTTGTTTGTTGGTGGGGAGGGGTTTGCCTTGGTCAAACCCCAGTTTTTGAATTAACCTTATAATCGAATTGAAATTGAATAAGTAATGAAGTAAATAAATGAATTCACCTTGCTTGTATAGAAACCCTTATGGAGGATTCAAATCCTTGAACCCATAAGTATGGATGGTCCAAATAAATGTAGAATGCATAATTTTTGATGTAGGATGTCTCAAATCAATTATCTTTAGATCTTCAACACCAATCTTGAATGGATCTTGGAATAGGAAGAGGCTTGGAAAAATGTGGATGGAGAAATATTCAACAAGAGGGCTCCTTAGAGCTTGAATCCTTTAATGGCTACCCATGGATCTCCTTGATGAATTAGATGCTTGAATGCTTGAGTGCTTAAATTCTTGAGAGTAGTTGAATGCTTCAATGGCTTATTGGCTTGCTTCAAATCTTTCTCCTTAGATTGCTTGAATTTCACTTAGATGATGGTTATCAAGTCTTAGAGAAAATGAGAGGAGAAAGCTTTCTTATATATGGATGTAGGGCATAATATTCTAGAGAGGCATACATAGGAGAATTAAATTCCCATTAGACCTATATCCATAAAAGAGGACATATATTAAATATAATTTAAGAGTCATCATTTCAAAACCCAAAACAACCGACCCAGAAGCGGGAAATAACTTTTTCCAAAGCCCGACATCTGGAAACCCTAAAATTCTAGAATTTGAACCCTGGGCCTAAAAAAGGTCAATTGTGACCTAGGTCAAGGTAGAGGTTGACCTTGACCTAGCTCAAGGTTGAGGTCGACCTTGACCCTGAGGTCAGAGTCCCAGTTTTTTAGTCTAGGGTGTCACAAATAGGTAGGAAAAAGTGGAAATGGGGCATAATAGGGGGAAAAAGCTAGATCCAAGTCAGGAACCCATTCAGGGTGCTTGACATGACCCCAAACTACTTACTCGAAAGGCTAAACCAGTCTACAATGGAAGCGCTTCCATTTTTCAACTATATATTTAGCCCCCACCTTAGTAAGAGTATGGACTCAATGAAAACTCTTGGTAAAGGAGATCATAAAGAAAATATAATCTTATTGAAATCAAAAAGGACAAAGGAATCCTCAACCCCCTAGGGACGTAAGTCTTTATCAACCCAAAATTATGATAAGAGAGACATCACCAGTCAAAGAAAAAGAGAGAGATGAGTGGTTAGCTCGCCCAGTAAGATGTGTGTATCTCACTGTGAACCACAAAAAGGATAGGATGGCCCATCAAGCAAGCACTTTATAGTCACCCCATAAAGTTGTGCACCTTGTGGTGGCTTTGTGCATATATTTAGTGTGTCTTCTGATAGATTTTATGAAGTACCCGTGGATCCATATCCTCATATAACCATAGAATACATTTATATAATACGTATCTCTTAAGGATTTAGTATCTTATGTGTGTTACCTTCCGAGGATTTAGTATATTGAATTGTAATTGAATGTGTATCTCTTTAGGATTTAGCAACTTATGTGCATTACCTTCAAAGTATTTAGCTTACTGCAAAACAAAAGGTTAGAACAAAAATGCATAATATAGAATGAGGGAGGCCGTATATATTCCCCCATCCTTAAGATGGAAAAAATACATACTATTTTGGCATGTTAAGGAAATAAAAGAACAAGGATAAAGCCTTCTTTAACAACATCAAGACAATATCCATAGACAACATCCAGTCCAAGCCAAGAAGGTCATAGCTCCTATGAGGCCATCAAAGGAACAAATGCAAAGGGATATAATGCAAGAAGTAAAAAAGTAACCCTTGTGAGGGATAGCACACTATTCAGTTTCCAAGGTGAGAGATTTATCAACCATGGAAACCCAATGAAATAGGTTATGATCAAGGATATAGATCCTCAATTTAAACCAAAATTTTTATGTATGATTGGATATCACATAATAGATAGATACTGCTTAACCAAGGGAAATGTGGATCTTGGAATGATACAAAATAAGGAGATGGCATCCTTGCCCCCCAAAGTGGGGACAAGGATGAAATGGGTCCTATTATATTGCTCACAACACTATGCAAGTCAATGAGCCCCCAAGGATTAGGCTAAGATTGTTTACATAATGTAGAGTTCCATAATAGGAACATAAATGTTATTTAGAGAAAATAGGACTGAAATACAACTCATTGCCACATGATATATAAATAACTTTACTATCAATGAGCTGCCTAATCTTATAATGTAAAGCTTGACATTAATTAGTAGAGTGATCATGGAATCTATGATACAAACAAAAAGGAATAGGTTCCAAGTGTGGATTATGTTTCTTTTTGCGTTTAGGTCTAGTAATCATCTTAGCACGAAGGAGTTTAGGCAAAAGAACTTCTTGGTCAAATTCCTTCATAGGTTCACCATGTTTTGAAGTGTTATTTGAGATGTTGGTAACATTGATGTGTTGTTGAGGATTAAATCCCAATCCATAAGAATTCTCATGCCCCCCATTTTGCAAGGGCATTTGAATTCCTTGTTTATTCTTACCACATCCTTGACCATGGAATCCTTGTTTAACTATTAAATGATAACCAGGACCATAATGAGAAGCCCTATCAAAAGGAGTTAATTGAATTTTAGTAGTCACTATGTCATCACTAGTAGGTTTGACAAATTCATAGTGGGTATAAGTAGTGACAAAGTTATTATGAAGGGAATGAGAAGTAGAAGCAAAAGCTCGTTGTTCAAACTATCTTTGTTGCTTCATAAAATCAAGATTAGAAACCTTATACTATCCAATAAAGGTAGGATTAAAATCGAAGGTTCCCCAATCATCTCTAGGAAGAGCATTAGAGGAAGAAGGATTACTATTAGGAATAGGACTATTGTGGGTTTGAATATTCAAACAAGGATTTGGTTCATCATCCACATGAAGTGTATACACCATATTGTTGTGAATAAAATTGACTTTACGGTGAACGGTGGAAGGAACAACATGCATCTCATGCAACCAAGGTCTACCCAAAAGGAGGTTATAATTAAGAGGTTCAGGCATAACATAAAAAGGAGTATTTAGGATGACCAGATGTACTTTGATAGGTAAGGTAATGATGCCCAAACTATTCTTATCAAAGTTATCAAAGCCACATATAGGATTATTGTCAGGTTGAATAGTTGAAAGATCAGCTTTAATTGCTTTGAGCATGTCAATGCTACAAATATTAAGCCCAGATCCATTATAAATCAAGGTCCTATGAATGATACTCTTATTGATAGTAATAGAAACCATAAGAGAATCATACTGATTCTATACTTCTTTAGAAGATAAATCATTTTGAGTAAATATAATGTTAGGAGGACCAAGGGTAGCATGCCTGCACAGTTAGAAGGCATTGATGTTCTCTTGGTTAGGAGGTAGTGTGGGAAGATTTTCCAAAGCATTTTTCAAGGCTTTGTGGTAGGTAGGTGAAGTTTGAAGAAGGTCCCATAAAGAAATCTTGGTAGGGCTATTGCGCAATTGCTTTATCAAATCATACTCCGTGCTCAAAAGACAAGGTGGATGAGGAAGAATGGGTTGAGAAGGTGGTAAATAAGTAGGAACCACCATATTAGGTTGAGGGTTATTCCTTGTATAATAGGTATGTGAAACAAAATCCATGTTATCAAAGAAATCCAAAGGATCCCTAGGTTTACCCTTGATAGTAATGCAAGGACAACCTTTAATAGTCAACAAAGGATTTGGATAAAACCATGTTATTTGTCGCAACACTACAAACATGTTCACAAGAAGGAAGAAAAGAATACATCCTAGGAGGAGGTGAGGTAGGACCTTGATTCTCCCTAAGATCAACACTAAGAGGGAGAGCATTAAGGGAATTCATATCATTCTCTGGTAATGCCTCATCACTAGAAGGAATCCCAAATGGAGGTAAAGCATTTATAATGTCTTCTTCTTTCTCTAAAACATCTGCATAAGGGGAGTGTGTTTTAGAAAAAGAATCACCATCATGTATGTATATTTCATACATTAATAAATAACCCTCTTGTATCAAAGCATCTCTAGGAGGGGATAAATCAATGTCTTTATCCAAGGGTTCATCCCAAATAGGAGTATCATCCACAATGGCTTCATGAGGAAAAGAGTAATCAACATCCAAATCTAAAGGTTCATCCAAAATAGGAGGATTATCATCCCTATCAATAAAGCACCTTGTAAGAGTGCCATAAATCACTAAATGTTGATCCCTAAAGGGGAAAGAAGGTAAATTATATCCTAAAGTAGGCTCATAGAAAAGACATATATTAGGAGAAGAATTAACATCAATCCGTAACTCATCTCCATAAAGAGAAAGATTAGAGTCATCTACTTGATCTAATGTATCCTTGCAAGGTAATACAAGAGAGGAGAAACCAACATCACATGCACTAAATGAAGTCTTTCTAGGCGTATCAATGTTGTAAATAGTGGAACATGAAGGTAACCATGCACACACCCTATGGTAAAGAT
Organism: Thuja plicata; assembly: GCA_018584345.1. NCBI lineage: Eukaryota > Viridiplantae > Streptophyta > Pinopsida > Cupressales > Cupressaceae > Thuja > Thuja plicata. The sequence continues at coordinate 2,651,430 of MU225105.1, read as the reverse complement.
CGATTGGAGAGGTTGTGGAGGAGGATTAAATAGGAATAGGATCAATGGAGATCTCATTCAAGCCATTTTCATCCTCACTTCCATGTACCTCATTAGGGGGTCTATCCTCTTTCTCAAGAAAAGCCTCATCAAAGAATTCAAAACAAAAATCATACATGTTGAACATAAAGTAACATTACAAGCATGAAAAGTGTAAATGGTTTTGTATTTTTAAAGAAATTTGCAATTTTTATTTATTTTTGACATATAAATGTAAGATCATAAAATAAATCTACTTTTAAATTCATGTAAGATCTAACATAAGATGCAAATCTAACACCAAAAAGAAAGAGTTGTGTATCACGGGTTCACCAAAATGTAAAGAAGAAAACATGGTGTTTTAGTTTGTTATTATTTTATCTTACATTTAAAGGAATGTGTTGTAATGTTTATTTAAATGTAGGGGGTAAATAAAATGCCCTCCTTCTATCCTTAGATATAAAAATGAAAGATCCAAATTGATTAATCCAAAATGGAAGGATCACTGCATAAATGAATCAATCATTTGGAAATAAGAATAAAGAAGGAAGATATTAAGTACCCGTTTATTTATTTGAATGTGCAATAGATATAGATAGATTAAGAAATTTAATTGAAATAGATAGGAGAAAAGTACTAACCTTGAAATATTGCAGATCTGAAGAATGCTATTTTTGGGGGTCTTCACTAAGTTTCTGGAAAATTTGAGACCAGATCTAGAATAGAAATGCAGAGACAAACAAAACCCATAAATCATTTTTTGTTCTGATATAGTTCCAATTCGTAAAGGCTCAATTCAATGTCACCATTGACCCACAATTTCTGATTCCGACCTAGGGCAGAATTGACCAAAAAATTCTTAGACTGATATTCTATTTTCAGATCCCAAAAGTTTGCCAAAAAGGGTATCAAAATCTGCACTTTAATTTGCTTTCCTAAAACTGTACCTACAAGAAAAATGGTTTTTTTTTTGGTGGGGAGGGGTTTGCCTTTGTCAAACCCTAGTTTTGGAATTAACCTTATAATCGAATTGAAATTGCACAAGTAACAAAGTAATTAAACAAATTCATGTTGCTTGTATACAAACCCTTGTGGAGGATTTGAATCCTTGAACCCACAAGTATGGATGCTCCAAATGAATGTAGAATGTAGAATTTTGGATGTAGGATGTCTCAAATCAATTATCTTTAGATCTTCAACACCAATCTTGAATGGATCTTGGATTAGGAAGAGGCTTGGAGGAATGTGGAATGAGAAATCTTCAACAAGAGGGCTACATAGAGCTTAGATCCTTCAATGGCTTCCAATGGATCTCCTTGATTAATTGGATCCTTGAATGATTGAGGGTAGATGAACGCTTTAATGACTTATTGGCTTGGTTCAAATCTTACTTCTTAGCTTTCTTGAATTTCACTTAGATGATGGTTATCAAGTCTTAGAGAAAATGAGAGGAGAAAGCTTCCTTATATATTAATCTAGGGCACAATCTTCTAGAGAGGCCTACATAGGAGAATTGAATTCCCATTAGACCTATATCTGTAGAAGAGGACCTATATTAAGTATAATTTAAGAGTCATCATTTCGGAACCCAAAATAGTTGACCCAGAAGCAGGAATTAACTTTTTCCAAAGCCCGACATTTGGAAACCCAAAAATTTTGGAATTTGAACCCTGGGCCTGAAAATGGTCAATTGTTAAACCTAGGTCAAGGTCGAGGTCACCCTTGATCCAAAAAGGTCAACCTTGACCCTGAGGTCAAAGTCCTAGTTTTTTCAGTCTGAGGTGTCAGAAATAGGGTGGAAAAGGTGGAAATGGGGCAGAATGGGGGGAAAAAGCTAGATCCAAGTCAGGGACCCATTCAAGGTGCTCAACATGACCCCAAACCACTTACTCAGAAGGCTAAACCAGTCTACAATGGAAGTGCTTCCATTTTCCAACTATACATGAATTATAATAAAAATAAACCAACGAACCACTAAATTTTTTGATAAAGTTTATGTACTTGCAACGAATGTTTGGTGTTTTCTTGGCACTTTTGAAGAGGTTTTCACAATGTTTTATGGTTATTTGTCATCTCTAGATGGAAGAATTTTTCACCTCTTTTCCAATGAAAACTGATTCGTTAGAAAAAATGACCAAAAAATAATGCAGAAATTCATATGAGGGTTTCATCATAAATTCAACAATTTTTTTCAATATGTCAAAAAAAATTCATCATAATTTGGATACAAATACAATAGTGTTTCCCTTTCTATCATATTCATTGATCTCTTATTAGTGTAACAAGGTTGTTCAACAAGTGATCTCAATTTCTCCACATCCATTTCAAGTAAATGATCTAGCTATCTATAATTAATTTTTTATTTCCATTTTGAGCTATATTTATATGTTCAACCATACCAAAATGAGGAAGTGATCCTGACCCTTCTCCAAAATAGATTTCTTCAACTTGGGTTGACCCTCTTGTTTAAGCTTCTTCTTCATCTTGTACTTTTTGATTATGAGTTACACAAAAAAATGAAATGAAATATAAAAAATTAGAGAAAAATTTAAAAAATAGACATATAACCTAGAGAGAGAGAGAGAGAGAGAGAGAGAGAGTTCTTCCTAGAGTTAGTCTGACTCTTCTCTAAGGTCTTTCTTCTAGATCTCCTAGGGTACTCTCAAACCCTAATCTGAAGTAAGACACTAAGAACTTTACTTCCTTCCAAAGACCCAGTTCCCATTAACAAGTTATTCTTCCACACTCGGTGAACCTGCAAGGCTAGATTCATTCTGACTAAATTGACTCGTTCAATGAATGCACTCATAACATCTTTCTCATTTTATTCCCTATCTAGACTATTACTGAGCTCACCTAGGGTAAGTACTCCAAAATCACGACTGTCAGTTCTCCTACCAAAACCCAAAAATAAACTATATACAAGGTCTCCTCTCAAATTCCATCAAGGTACATGGTTTTCACCATGGATTCAAGAACCATTACAACTAACCATACTATCCACTAAAGACAAAAACTGCTTTTCCCAGTTCATTGTAACTGAATGTATCAAGCATCAGTAGTACACATTGAGCATCAGTACCGAGCAACAAAAATACATGTTGAGCACATTAGTACATATCAAGCAAGTTATTTAAGGTTCATAATGCCTTGGTTGAATTTCCAGAGCCTTACAAACTACCTCTACAACATGTAATAAACTAAAAACATGCATCTAAGCAACTAGGGTGTTTATTCACCAAATTGACCCATTTTGCACCCGGTCATTACAAGAGTGAATGAAAAAACACCTTACAAGCCAACTTAAACAAGCCCAAAATGTTCCTAAGGGTCATTAACCCTAAGTGCTCGTGCACCATACTCCCCCAAATAAGAGAAATCAACTTCTAGGTGATAGGATAAATTCACGGTCGATGCCTAACTTTTGAACTCGGTCTCCTGCACCCAGGTAGCTTGAGAATCAACTTGTCCTTTCCATTTGACAAGATGTTCCATGCAGGTTTTTGTTCTATTCTGCTTAGCAACTCTTGAATTTAAAATATTCTCTTCCTTTTTCTTTGTGTAACTAGAAGTTTCAGTGCCTTGAGATCCTTGGTATCTGTTGTTAGATCAAGACTTCCTTCTGGAATTGGTCCCTTACGGGACACAAGACCCACCACGTTAAAAAACTAGAGAAAATCCTATATCAGTAGGAAGGTCAACTTTGTAAGCATTAGACCTATACTTCAATAGAAATATACAATGGTCTATCTTCCTCATCAGAAGCTTACTTGGGACACTTTTTTCAGTCTTTCTTTGTTTAGGTGCAGGGTTAACCCACAATAGTGGGTTACACTTTTTTGCCTGAATGAAAACTAAACTCTACATTTTGAAAAAAAACTTTCAGATTTGGATGCATATTTCTATTAAACCATTTGAAATCAGAAGATGAAGTAAACTCAAGTCTTTTAGGATTTTCTATCTAGATTCTAAATATATTTTTTCCTTTTTTTTTGAATTGATTTGAATGGTTTTTTTTCTCCCATGAAAACTGCTATGTTGTTGAAAACATCATTTTCAAAGAGTTACATTGACTTCATAGAGCATAATTTTTTTCTAAAATAGATATCAATGTGCTTCTTTATAATTTATTTTTGTAACATCCATACAAAGGGCATGCAATTGGTTTGACAACATTATCATGATTACTGCATATTTTATGAATATTTAAAGTTGAGTAAAGCGTAATTTTGACATACCTTGACTACATAGCTTATAAATTTTTGTGTATTTATTGAAATTAATTTTTTTTTGATAGAAAGTAGACTGAAAGACAGAGGGAACTATTATTTTTCAAAAAAAAAGTCTCTTTTCTACCATTTTTCATTGAACGTCAAACTTGGAGGTTTATATTTGAAAAAAAACCTACATTCGATGCACATAAAAAAACATAGGCCTAATTAATTTAATAATTTCCAAATCTATATTCTTTAGAAAGATTGTTCAGAGTAATTGTACGATGAAAAATGACATCTCCTTATTCTTCCATTTGGGCCATGCAGTTGAGCCTCGAATCCATGAAAACTTCAAACTTGTGTCAACCCCTACAAATGGCCTCTAATCAGAGACTTTCGATAGAAATTAATTTCTATCGAAAGTACTTGACTATAATTTCCCTTAATCAAGGACTTTTTATAGAAAGTAATTTCTATCAAAATTCCCTGCTTTCTATCGAAAGTAATTTCTAAATCAGCCTGCTTTGCGAATTTCAGGAGGAATTGCTTCCTCCAAAAAAGTGTAACCCACTATTGTGGGTTTACCCCCATGACCAAATATCCAACTTGGATCTAAACATCTCTTTTCTTTTGATCTACCTTCTACTTGGTTTGAGTTGTACTCTCCACTAATGTCATTTTCATAGTATCATGGACTTATTTCATGGATTGAGAAAAATCTTCAGCATAACCGCTATTCTCTCTATTGCTTCCAAGATCCCCGAGTTCACATATACCCCTGGGATGAATCTCATACACTATTTCAAAAGGTCTATTTCCATTCAATCTATTAATTGTATCATGATAGGAAAATTCTTCCTGAGCAAGTAACTGATCCAATAATTTTCCATATTCCTTTGTGAGGCATCTCAAAAGATTTCCTAAGCTTTGGTTCACCTCTTCAATCTGACCATCAATCTCTGAATGATATGCTGAGGTAAAGGAAATATTTGTACCAAGATTCTACCATAAGGTTTTCCAAAAATGAATCATAAATTTAGGGGCCATGTCTCATACAATACTCAAGGATAATCCATGTATGCTTGCTGCTTCTCTAAAGAAGAGATGTGCTATATAGCATGCATCAGGAGTAGTTTTGCATGACATGAACTGATCCATCTTGCTATATATGTCCACAATCAAAAAAATAATGTCCATTCCCAGCTTGTTCTTAGGAAGTCCAACCACAAAATCCATACTGAGGCACTCCCAAGGTCTATTTGAGATTGGAAGTGGTTGATACAATCCTGTGTTAGATGAAGCCCCCTTAGCCTTTTGACAGACTATGTAAGTCTCTACATACTTCTAGACATCTTTTCTCATTTTTGGCTAATAATAGTACCTTTGGACTAACTCTAAAGTTTTATGTACCCTAAAATTTCCACTTAATGAACTATTATTCTTCTCTTGCATTAAATTCTCCCTCATTGAACCTGTCGATATACATAGTTTTCCTCCCTTAAATAGAAGACCTTCTTCGAGAGTGAAATCAAAATACACACTATGAAAGTGGTTTTGAAAATCTTGACATAACTTATAGGCTGCTGAAAAGTCCTCATCCGATGGATATAGATCCTTGAAGCTTTCTATGTTAATGCTTCTTAACTGAATTTCTTGCACTCTCAGCAATCTTCTACTCAATACATTTTTGACATTATTCTGAACTCCTTTTTTGTGCTTGATGGTGAAGGTAAAGGCTTCAATATTCTCCACCCACTTCATATGGCTATGCCTTAGTTTATCCTATGAATTTAGAAAACTTAAAGCCTAATTATCGATAAGGACTACCAATTCTTTAGGAAGGAGATAATGTATCCACTTCCACAGAGCTGTACCAATGCATATAGTTCTAAATCATATGATGAGTACTTCTTCTTTGCATCACTAGTTTTTCACTATGAAAAGCTACTGGTTTTCCCTCTTGACTCAAAACTACACCTATGGAAATATTACTGGCATCACATTCCACAGTAAACAACTTGTAAAAGATGGGAAGTGTCAGTATAGGCTGGATTTCTATTCTTCTCTTTAAATTCTCAAATCCCTTTTTAGCCTGCTCATTCCATTGGAATTTGGATTTCATACCTCCTTTTATGGTATCCAAAACATGGGTGCTGATTTCACTAAACTGGTTGATAAACTTCTGGTAGAACTGTGCTAATCCATGGAAGCTTCTTACTTATGTGGCTAACTTAGGTGTAGGCCAATTCAATATCTCTTCCACCTTGCTTGTATCTATCTTCAAGTTACCTTATGAGATAACAAAACCCAAGTATATTAATTCTCACTTCATGAACTCACTCTTCGCTAAGTTTATTGTCAACTTCTCCTCATATAGTCTTTGCATTACCATTTGCATATGTCTAAGATGATCCTCCTTGGGTTTAATGCACACTAAAATGTCATCTAAGTACACCACAACCCATTTTCCAATGAAGTCCTTCAAAACTTCATTCATTAACCTCATAAATGTGCTTGGGGCATTGCACAACCCAAAAGGAATAAAAAGCCACTCATAGAGTCCCTTGGTAATCTTAAATGTAGTTTTCCACTCATCTCCACCTTTTATTCTTATCTGATGATATCCACTCTTAAGATCTATTTTGGAGAAATACTTAGCTCCACCTAGACAATACTTTAAATCTTCTATCCTAGGTATTGGGAATCTATACTAGATAGTAATCATATTTATGGCCTTGGAATCTTTACAAAACCTCCAAGTACCACCCTTCTTTGGGGATAGGAGTGTGGGAACAACACATGGACTTATGCTCTTTCTAATCAACCCTTGATCTAGTAACTCTTGAATTTGGCTAGTAATTTCTGCATTCTATTGTGGGGTCATTTTATAAGCATCTTTGTTTAGAAGAGAGGCTCATGGGATGAAGTCAATTGGATGACTAATAGACCTCTTAGGTGGTAGGTTAGCTGGTTGACCATCACTAATGATGTCTTGGTATTTAGTTAAAAACTCTTTGATTTCTAAACGAAACTCTTTAGTCTTGTTTCTCTTGTCATCCTTTGGCTTTAGAATCAAAATAAAGTCCAGACCATCTTCTTCCTCTAGTATCTTCAAGAAATTTTTCTCACCTACCAATAGTATGTTAGGACCCCCTATCTTCACTTCACCTTCTTCCAAGATTGACTGTATCTTGAAAATCACTCCATATTTCTTAAAGGAATAATAGTTCTTATCTCCATCATGCATTGTAGCTCTACCAAACTTCCAAGGTCTAGCCAACAATAGATGACAAGCATCCATAGGCAGTACATCACACAAAAATTAGTCCTTACACCTTCCTATGTAAATTCCCACCCAAGCTTTCTCATTAACTAGTATATGTTGATCTTTGTTCAACCAAGTAATTTGGTAAGGGTTAGTATGAGGAATCTTTTTCAATTTTAAATTTTCCATATCTTCCATAGAAACTATGTTATTAGTAGAACCAGGATCTATGATAACTTTACAAGCCTTACCTAGTACCTTGCATTTTACTTGAAACAGAGATCTCTTCTTTGATGGGCTCTTTGAGGAGTGGTTTGTGAATCATCAAATTCATCCTGCACATAATTGATTCTTTTCTCTCCTCCCTTTGATGTAGAACCCTTCTCAGGACACCTATAGGAAGGATGCCCAAACTATTGAAAATTATAGCACTTCATTGAAGATAAATAAGATCATCTTCCCTAGTTATTGGTTCTTCCTCTTGAACTGTTATTTGAACATCTTCCTCAATTGTAATTGCCTCTTGTGTTACTAGATTCTCCTTGATTCTTAGTGAGTTTGGGCTCACTCTGATTTGTAGCCTCAAAATTCCCTCCTCCAAATCCTCCTCTTTGATTTCTATTATCTCTTCCTCTTCCCATACTATTTGAGTCTTGTTTCCTTTTGAACTTCTCTTCCACTTTAAGAGCTAGCTGATAGCATTGATGTATTGTCTTGGGGCTTAAGAGAATAATTTCCTCTTGGATATTCCACTTGAGACTGTTCAGATACCTAGCCACTTTTAGGCTCTCCTCTTCCATTACATTCTCTCTTTTCTTGTGCAACTGCACTTCAGAATCATCAGCGAGATAAGTTTCCCTCATTTTAGAAACCATACCTTTCCAACTGGTTATAGGATTCTTTCCTTCTTTGGTCCTTTCATCTCGGACAAACTTCCACCAAGTAGGAGGAGTCCCTCTCAATCTTGGCTTGGCTATTCTAAACTTCTGAGCCTCGATCACATCATCAAATTCAAAGCGATTTTGAAGACCTTCTATCCACTCCATGACTACTTCAGGTTCTATCTTGCCGCTAAATAGAGCCACACCTTCCAAGGAATTACCACTCATTTCTTTCAAAGCTCTCAAGAATGGCTCTTCTTGAAGCACATGGTCTGGCTTTGGTATTATTTCTTCCTCGGCCATTAACATACCCTTTCCATTATCTTCTCTCATCAGTTCACTAGTTGTTGCAGTCCTAAGTTGCACTTCTTCTTTAACTTAGTTGACATTTCGGCCAACTGTTCCTTCAGGAGTCTATTTACCTCTTTTTTCTCTTCTACATCCTTCGCCAACTCAGGGTTGGTTACCATTTTGAATGAATCTACAAACTCTTCTGAAGATAGTTCACCCAAACAACACAAGTCCAATCTTTAGGTTCTAAAACCAATCTGATGGGGACTCGGTTCCTTCTTCCTAGAGTCAGCCTGACTTTTCTCTAAGGTCTCTCTTCTAGACCTCCTAGGGTACTCTCAAACCCTAATCTGAAGTAAGTCACTAAGAAATTTACTTCCTTCCAAAGACCTAGTTCCCATCAAAAAGTTATTCTTCCACACTTGGTGAACCTACAAGGGTAGATTCATTCTGACTAAACCAACTCGTTCAGCCAATGCACTCATAACATCTTTCTCATTTTCTTCCCTAGTCAGAATATTACCGAGCTCACCTAGGGTAAGAACTCCCAAATCATGAGTGTCACTTCTCCTTAAAAAACTTAAAAGAAAACTATATATAGGGGTTCCTCTCGAATTCCATCAAGGTACATGGTTCTCACCATGGATTCAAGAACCTTGAGGAGCCATTCAGTATTTCCAACCCAGAATGGGCCAAGAACTTACAACTTTTAAAATGAAAATAAAATATTAAACTACTTGCACAGACTAAACAACAATAACTAAACACACAACCTACAACTTTTCATTCACTGGAAAATAAGAACTATACAAACATATCCAACTCCTTCAACTTCTCTTTCAACCTCTATCGACCTCTATGTCTCTTGAAATGAAGGCTTGGTAGATATTAAATAATCTTCCCATCATTAGAACAGACTTAACTTCCCACTCAAGTTGAAAGCTCATCTTTTCAGAAACCGTTACAACTTACCATACTATCCACTAAAGACAAAAACCTCTTTTTCTGGGCCGTTGTAACTGAATATACTGAGCATCAATAGTACACACCAAGAATTACTACATGTCAAGCATCAGTAGTACACACCGAGCATCACTACATGTCGAGCATCGGTATCGAGTATCAGTACCGAGCATTAGTACTTAGCAACAATAATATATGTTGAACACTTCAGTACATACCGAGAAACTTATCTAAGGTTCCTGATGCCTTGGTTTTATTTCCAAAGGCTTCCAAACTACTTCTGCAACACACAATAAACTAAAAACATGCATCTAAGCAACTAGGGTGTTTATTCACCAATTTGACCCATTTTGTACTTGGTAATTACAAGAGTGAATGAACAAACACCTTAAAAACCACCGTAAACAAATCCAAAATTTTCCTAAGAGCCTTTAACCCTAAGTGCTCCTGCACGAGAGAGAGAGAGAGAGAGAGAGAGAGAGAGAGAGAGAGAGAGATGCGTACCTTCTTCAGTCTTATAATAACATTCCATTGAAGCTACATGATTTTTTTGTTCTCTACCAGGTGACCACTTTCCTGCAGAATTACTTTGCGTTGCCTTCTTATTTCTCATTTCCTTTCTTCTAAAAAATTATTTTGAAAAAATCAGCACGGATAAAAAAATTATGAATTAACTTACACATTATTTTATAAAAATGAAGGTCAACTCTAAAAAGAGTAGTGAACTGAACATGAACTGCACTCTCCTCCAAAATCTAAAAATGGAATCCATTGTCGGATTTGATCAAAGAGCATGCATGAAAGGTGACGAAGCTAAAAATATTTCTATCATAAAGGCTCCGAAATCACCCTCAAACATACATGCATGAAGTGAACTCGTAAACTGATCCAAAACCAACACTATCTACCCGAAATCTATCTATCAACCATGCGGGAAACTAAAAGCCGTGTATCTAGCATAAAACTAAAAATCTTCTCTGCATGCACTTACCCTTCTATTTTTGCATTATGAAATATAATTTTAATTAAGTGTTTATAAATCACACTTTCAGGGGACTTTGAATAGGGTTTGAATGGTAGTAGATGACTTTCATAGGGCTTTGGAGGAGATCTACTGCTATTCTAAAGACATTTCTTGCATATTTTGCTAGGTTTTGACAAGTAAATTTGAGATCTCATAGGCATTAAATAAAGAAACAATACCTTCAGTTGTTCTTTCCCTCTCTCTTTTTCCTATGGTTATGACTTCATCCTTTCTCACATTTTGTGTGAAAACATGCTCTATCGCGACCACTCGGATTTAGAAACCTAAAGGTCTTCAATGTGGTTCTTTGACGAGATTTCACTGTCTTTCTTCAACAACAGGTATGCATGAGATTTTTAACACCCTCAAGCTAGATTATGGCAGGAAAAAAAAAAAAAAGATATATGTTTGTGTTGAAAATGTATCTCTAAGGTCTCTTTATCTCTATACATCCTATGTTTTTATTATTCTTGAACTTTTGTGTTCTTTGAAATTGGGGGTTTGATTTTTTGAGTTTGAGGCTCAATCATTGCTTGAGATTTTGTGGGTTAGTTCGCATTCAAGGATTTATATTTAGAAACCCCCTGTATTTTTAAGTGCTTGGTTTGAATCTCTATATTCCTCATGGGTCGTGGGTTGTCTATATATTAAAAGTTTTATTACTTTTCCCTCTACTTTTGGAACGAACAACCCCTTCTAGATTTTAAACCACAGAAAAGAAACCCATCCGCTACGCATTCTGGGTATGAGGGCTTTGTTCTTTTATAACTGGGCGTGACTCTTGGAGTAAAATCTGTGCACTTTTATTCTATATATTCAAATTTTTCTCCGCGACTATAAAATATTTATTGTCAACTTTCCCATTCCTATTTAAAATAGCCCCTTGAAATTAAAGAAACATAATGATATATATTTTTTCCTCTCTTCATCTGGCTGTAATCTGTATGTATTTATTATTGGCTCTAAACTATCATTTGTATCGTTGTTACCGCCATAGCTTTATGTGATCTTTTCCAGAGATTGTTTAGGCAATCTCTTTCACGTGATACTGTCTTCTACTCACATGGATTGACATTTGTTTGCTCTATAAATACTACTTTTGCATTTACAAATTTGAACATTTCCTATAGCATTCATTTCACTTAATTTAGAACATAATGAATCGCTTTACCTGATGGTGATGTTTACATTAGAGTAGAGATCCCCCTCAGATTTGTATGGCTGTATTATTTAATATCCTGCACATTTATTGGTACTCACCGGATGTATAATATGTTCATTCTGATTATATGCTCTTGTAACATCTTGTCATTGAAGTTCCCTGTCATGACTGTACTCATGGCAGATTACTGTTCTTCAAGGGCATTTAGTTATTTTGTTATGACGCATTCCCGTCCAAGATGAAAACATACTGTCTGCTCCTTGTTCATAACAATTTCAGATCACTCATCTAAAACTCTTGTCCTTTCCTTTGTCCTGTCTTTTTGCTGTACTAGTCTGTTTCTTTTCGGGATTTGCCTATTGTTAGGCTGCAGACCTTTTGTTTAAAGGTTTTTTTTTCTGGGTGCTAAGGCGCAGTTTCAGTTGAATTTTATATATAATACTTTGTAAACTCTTTGTTAAAGGTTTTGGGTCCTTGTAAAACCTATTTTTACATAATCAGAACAATTTCAGATCACTCATCTACAACTCATTGTCTTTCCCATAAAGATAGTTGTACATGCCCTATTTTGATTGCTCTGTGTTCCTCACGTAATCTCTGATAGCACTGTTCCCTTCATATTTATAAGTCTTCTCTTGTATCGTTTGATGTGAACATGTTATACGTAGGTTGCATTCGAGAATCACTGTTGTGATGTGCCATGGTGGTATTAGTCATTAGTTGTTTATATGATGCTCAAATTTTAAAAACAAGGGTAACTATTTTCACCTTCATGTTCATGGATAAGAAATGTACCTTGACATTTTCAACTTGACTTCTCTTACAACTACTTTCAAACTACATTGACTACTCACTATTTTGAATATATTGTTACTGCCTTTGTCTTATTTATGTTTGTGGCTGCTCCATTAATATTTTGGAAAGTTGACTGTCATTGTATTTTGTCATTTACTAGCCCTTGGATGCATACTATTGAATACCATATGCTCTTTCCTTATATTGTAGCATGTATTGTTACTTGTACAACATGATATGACTCCTATTCACTTGATAGAGATCTCTTTGAAATTATTGTGACACCTTAACACTATTCTCTACCTTTGTGACCTTTGTTACCAACATTCGATTTATGAAGGCAATAATACTTTTGTTCTGACATTCATTAGCATTTTTTTGTTATTTGCATCTTTATTGAATGAATTTTAAACTCTTTTTGCAATGCACTACAACATCATTACACAGGTTCCATCCACAGTCATATATTGTTGTGTCATTCCTTGTTTGATAGCAATGATAATTGGTCTACGTACCTATTACTGCTCTCTGACCTTAAAGTCAATACATCATTGCTTGTCCCTGTTTCACCCCTGAACTATCATCCCAATGTATCATGACATCTATAATAGAAATGTTATATTCTTTTATTGTCCCCTTTTTTCTGCTCTATGATAAATACATGATATCCATTTTTTCATTACTAATTTTTATCGTAACACTGACACCATCTTTATCCATTAAGAATGTTGTCTTCATGCTTAGACCATCCTTGATTACATCCTCTAGCTGACCTTTCGCTATAGCTTTAATATAGAATTCATGCAGGTGATTTTCTCTTCAAGACTGGGAAATATATCTTTGTTCCGTACTATTCAATGGATTCTTGTATTTCAAAAGTGTTATCTAGATGTATACTACACTTCTTATTGATTTTTTCTCTTAGATGTTCGTTTGTTTTATCATATTCTTGTCACTAGCTTGATAGGAACCTATAGATGAACTCTATAGATGAACTTTATATCCTCTAGCTCATTTCTTTTTTCTATTAGCTTTTATAATGATTCATTACTATAGTATCACTTCTTTAAACAACTCATCTTAATTGTAGTGAACCATCTACTTATTTATATATATAACCTTGCACTCTATGAATACTCATGTACTAGAACCATGCTAATCATGGTTGGATAACTCCATGATCCATACCTAACAATCTCATCCCAAAATATATGTGTAATTCGTAATAGTAAATCATGACTATTTGTTGTTATGAATAACATGTATTTTCTTAATGAGATAACATGTATGATGTAGAAATAATGCCTCCTATCATGATTAACATACTCCCACAACAACATGTTGGTCTTAACCCTTGTGGTAGCCTATTTTACCCCACATGCTTAGTCTTATGATGAATGATGTACTTGTATTTGCACATGAAATAAACTAATTAGATTAAAAGATAAAGTTCTAATATGTTTTCTTTATGATTCCTTTAATATTATGTTGATGAATTTATATGAGTGGTTATGCATGATTTGTAAAAATTTAGCTGGGACCCTGATCTCAATCAAACTTTTTAACACTCCTTGTAGGTAAGTGATCATTTCCAAGAAGTCTAAAGATGAAGCTGAAATAAAGATATGGTGTTTCTCATAGATGTAGAGGTTCATCATTCAATAGGTAATAACAAGTCCCTCTTCCTTGTTTAACCCTTACCTTTCTATGCATATTTACTTATGTAAATGTATTTTTTCAGAGATACTCCCACAACTTGTATGGGCCTTGTACTTTCTTCTGATGTGATACACTTGCATTTCATCATGTAATATCTTTTATCAATATTTTATTTTAGTACAGTTTTAAGTGAAACCAAAATGAAAACCTTAAAAGATAGTTGAAAATACATAACCAACTCTACCTGATTGAGCTGATAAAGAAAATCAGGCTACAATCTGATCAAAGATATAAAACCACATATTCTTCTTCAACAGAGACTAAAATGATTGAAGAAGAATTCTATGAGGAGATAAACTTCATTTCTACTTTTTTAACTCCTTAGTAGTCAATGTGGAGGGAGCCTTGGGGTGTCTTACTATGATGTAGAAACACCACAATATTCTTAGTCCTCCCCACTCTCAAATCATGCACTTTTAAAATGTCTCCTTCTTAGATGAGACCTCTTGTACTCAATTGATTCTATCTAATTTTTATGCTCCAAAATATTAAGTTTGGAGATAACACTTGTGGTCTTCTCTTTTTGATGTTAAGACCTCCATTTTAGATTCAAATAGGATTCTAATGGGTGATGTTAACAATCCCATGTACGCTTGTAAGAAACAAGGAGCACTCTGGAATTCGTAGACATTATGCAAGGTCTTCGTGATTTTGTTTCTAATAGGTTCTTAGGGATTTGGAGATGGTAGGTAAATGCATCACCTAGTCTAACATGCACTCTAGTAAAAATATGGTTTAGGTTTTCTAATACCACTGCCTCATCTCTTTGTCCTAGAATATATATGATAAGTATAATCTATCTGATTTTATTTGGATCAAAGCTCTATTATTCTCAGTTAGGAAGAGGACCAGTCAAAGAAATTGTCCCTTTTAGATTTGAAATAATATGTTCCTACGACCCTAATTTTAAAGACATAGTGAACCAAAGATGGAATTCTATTTTTCATGGGACACTTATACACAAGGTTTCCAAGAAATTAAATTTTATTTGTGATAAGTTAAGAGATTGTAGAATATCCTCGTTTAAAAACATTCTTTCTCAAAAAAATCTACTAAAAGAGAAGATCTTATAGATTTAGCTAGATATAGAAAAAGAGGGATCCATCCCTGAGATTCAATTAAAGGAAAACTGAATAAATTTTGAGCTCCAAAACATTATTATTGAAGAAGAAATGTTGAGAAAAAACTTTGAGTCGAGTGGATTAAACAAGGAGATCATAATACTAAATTCTTTTACCAGTCAAATATTAGACACAAAAATGGGTATAGAATAAATGAGTTAACTCCCTTGGATGAAACTATCTATAAGAATGAAGTGGATATCATGTTAGAAATTGTCAACTAATTCTACTCCATCTTGAATATTTGATTGATCCGAGTACTGTTAAAATTGCTAATTCTCTCCGAGAAGTTAATCCTAAATGTCTTTCTCCCGAGGATTTGATGGCTATGGAGAAATTTTCTTTGAAGAAGAGGTGAAAAAGGTTGTCTTCTCCCTTAGTTTTTTAAACACTTTAAATGATGCAGGTGTAGACCTTATGGCAAGACATGTTGTCAATTATTGTCAACCCACTTAGTCATCTAGTATTGCCCGAGTGATCAATGTGACTGTAGTGATC
>MU225105.1:2616835-2635131 GCA_018584345.1 Thuja plicata | reverse complement strand
ATATATATAAATGAATGAGAATAGTATATAGTAGAAGAAATATGAGAATATGATATGGCATATTTATTAGAAGACTATAGAAGTATAAAGCACATCAGAGACTCATCCATCACAGTCAGGTGATTAGTTATAAATCAAAGAATCTTATTTAGAAAATTAGAGTTGCCTATGTAGATCCTCTACTGGTTCATTCTAACAGGTGGATCAGAAAAATCCTCTAACCAAGTGGACCTAACAGTCCTTTTGTAAATCTCTTAACAGAGTTGAATTACTTATTGTATTGTATTAAATCCTTTAACAAGGTGGACGTAATAGTCCTTACCGCTCCTAATAGGGTAGGTCATCAGAAGTGGTCAATGTACGCTCTAGTAGGCTAAATATATACTATAGTACAAAATATTGTGGGTACCATCCCCAACCCAATTTTACTTTCTATTTGGAAGGTTTCTAGG
The DNA here is from genome assembly GCA_018584345.1 of Thuja plicata. Classification (NCBI taxonomy): domain Eukaryota; kingdom Viridiplantae; phylum Streptophyta; class Pinopsida; order Cupressales; family Cupressaceae; genus Thuja; species Thuja plicata. The sequence continues at coordinate 2,634,679 of MU225105.1, read as the reverse complement.
TAACTAAATATTGTGTTATGTGTTATTAATGATTATTTATTTTCTATGCATGTAATCAGATTAGAAAATCTAATTAAGGTTAAAGAAGAATAAGTTGTATTGGTTCCTGATTCACCCGCCCCCTCTCAGTCACATTGCATACACTATATTTCCAAAAATTGGTATCAGAGCTAAAGGTTATCTCTACAGAAGTTTAACAACTTGAGCAAAGATGAGAGGAAAAGGAAGTATACAGACTGGAGAAAGCCATTGAGAATGAAAAGCTAGATCTACAAATGGCCATGGATAAGATCAAGAAATTCAAGGAGTAGCTCTCTCTTTCCCTAAAAAGATGAAAAGATTTAGCGGTAGAAATAAATGACAAGAATTACATAGAAGAAAGAATTGAAGATTTTTGCAAAAATAGAATTTATGAAAAAGCTGATGCAGCCATTGAAGAATTGCTTGCAAAGAATCTCAATATACATGAACAAGTCAAAAAGTTGAAAAGAAAACAAGAAGTTCATTCAATCAGATTGTGTGAAGTCATAGAACAAAAGAATAAAGAAAAATATGACATAAATTTGGCACAAGATGATATGAGATTGCTGAGTACAAGACTAGAAGAAAAAGAAAATGAAGTCCATCATTTGTCACTCCAGCAAGTAGATTTGGAAAATCAACTCAATGATGCAAATCAAGAAGTTGTTAGCCTAAGAAAAGAAAATGAAAGACTACATAATGATCTCAACATTGAAAGGAAAACTAATGGTCCAGTATGATGAATTAACAAGGTAGTACAGATCAGCCAACATAAATCAGACATCATGGACAGACTGGCCTAGGTTACACTGAACAAGGTGAATCTTCCAATCAAGGAGCTCAAAATAACATGAAACCTACTTGTAACTAGTGTGGTAAGTTAGGGCATACATCAAATAAATGTTGGAGCAATGGAAAATCAAAGTTTAATGGAAAATGTCATAGTTGCAATAAGCATGAACATAGAGCAAGTGAATGCACTGAAAAACCTAAGTTTGAAGGCAAATTTTTCAAATGTAACAGATAAGGTCATAGATACTCCGAGTGTAGAACTAATAAATAGAACCCTACTAAACAACTGGCTAAAGTAATTTTTGGTTGGGATTATAACACATGGTAGATATGTTGACATTATGGAGAGTATAGACACATTGGTACAAATTGTAAAAAAAATCACCTCTGAAGAAGAAATCCTACTAAGAGATGTTAGGTGTGTAATTAACTCGGTCATCTAAGCAAGAATTGTATGAATAGAGAAAAATTGGATACTGGTTTTGAGAAAGGAAAAACAAAGGTCTCAGATATCAAAACTCGGATGAATAAATAATGGGTAAGGAAATCCTCTGAAAGTTTAGACCAAAATAATGAAGGAACAAATGGCACCCAAGATAGTGAGTTGGGTGGATCTACCATCACATAATAGAGATGCAAGGAAATATCTAGAATTATGCATTCAAGACATCATACATTAGTTTCAGATATGCCAGCAAGTCCAAATCCACATATTCATGCATTAGGAAATATTGTGGTGCTAACTGAGTCAAGATCTCAGTAGCACACGAGCTACTCTAGCCTAACCAAGCTGAGTTGGGAAGTTAGTTTTCACCGATCTTCTGAGTAAGCCTGTGAGAACTACCCGAGCCATGCCAGCTACTATGTACGAAGAATTTAATGAAATACTTAAATGGTAAAAATTCTTATAAATGATGAATCGAAAAGGTTATTTTTTATAAAGATTTTAGTTTGCAGAAAAATTTAGAGCCCCTAGCGATTCAAAGTGAATTTACGTTTGAAAGCAAAGTTTGATAAAAATATCTGAGCGATATAGCATCCACATCTAGCATAAAAGTTAAGAAAGGATCCAAGATGTTGGTGAGAAATGTTTTCTGTAACCCTCAAGATTTTAATCTTCATCCGACAGCTGCAGAGGACATAGATCCATTGGGAGCACATTCCCTAATTCCTCCAAGGGTATTACCGGTAAATGACATTCAAATCTTCTATAATTATAACATCCAGGATCTTGGAACAATTGAGATGAATCAAGCATATGAGAAATTGTACGAAGGAGGGAATCTAAAGCTCAATCACATACATCTTGAGGTTAATGGTTTAACCCACATCCTGCACATAATGAAGAATTTCCAAATCAAATGGATTAGATTCAGTCTTAGCCATGTTCATGACATGCAACTATGGTTGGAACATCCTATAAAGATCACAAAGACAATGATACACTAAGTAACAAGGTTTCCCATGCTCGACAAAGATAAAGCTACCAAAACACTAACAAAAGATAAGCTAGCTGAGTTAACTCTTGCTGAGTGGGACGATAGAGGCATTATACTAAATGAAGTTACTGACATGGAATTTAAATTTTGAATTCATGTGATAGCTCACAAGATATATAGTTCCAACAGACCAAATAGTGTACCATGTGAAGTTGTGGACTTAGCATACAATGTGTTAAAGAACAATCCGATATTTTCACTAGCCGAGTTCCAGCTCATTTAGCAAAGCAAGAACATGGAAAGCATCTGGGAATCTAAGACAAATACATGTAAGTTTGGTTCTCTCCTGGTCTGCATATTCTTCTATATTCAAAAATTCTTTCCTTCGAAGGGCACTGTAGTATGGAAGAAGGATAGACCCATATTTCATCAGATAAATGCATTCATAACTGAGTTAGGAGATAATTTTGAGAATATCATGGATGGATATTTTGAGAAGTTCAGATAGAAGATGCATAGTAGATACAAGATTCCTAAGCAACTAGTTGAAGATTACAAGAACAATATTTGTTTCCTAGTTGACTACGATAAGGTTTACATACAAGATGGAAAGCCTAGAGTTGCATGGGTGAAACCTCTTGCATATGAGGTTAACATAGATGAGACTAACAATATAATTAAGGCCCTTGTGAATGAACCTGTCCATCCCAAGGTACCTTATTTTTGTACCTATGAAGAAGAAAAAAGCAGGATATCTATAGAGATAGAAATTCTGAAAATTCTAAAAAGAGGAGAGAAAAGGGTAGAACAATTTATAAAGAAGTATAACAAGATTTGAGACTCTCCTTCTATCTCTGATAGTAAAAAGGATATAGTAAAGATTGAAGATTTCATAGCTAAAGAGGAAGAGGAAGAGGAAGAGGTAGAAGTAGAAACTCTTAAGAAGAAAAAAGAGGCTATCTCTAAACAAAAAACCCAAGGCCACTACACACATCATCACTACCAGCAAACCAAGGAGATCAAGAAGGAGATTTGTATTGGGTAAAGAAGATGATGATGATGATGATAATGAAGAAGTTGATACAACTATCTTCAAGAAACCACCACCTACTCTTGAGAAGAAGATTGAATATCTGAAAGGAGACAATGGTATGAGTTCTCTTAAGTCATTTAATTATGCTTCAAGGACTAAGGAGTAACAAAAGAAGATAGAAGAAGCAGTTGTTGAGAAAATGGAAAATGGAAATATGACCCTTTCGAGTTGAAGAGCCTTATGAAAAAAGATTTTTTCAAGGCATTATTTATTCCCTGGCTCAATGTAGTATGAACTGAAAAATATATAAGGGAAGAGACCTTAAGGGAAGTCATGCCTTCTATGAAAAACAAAGAAATAAGAGAGGCACTGACCAAATTTGAAAAAAATCATACTCCTAGATTCAGAACCTTCTAGATACTAAACAAAAGGATAGAATATGTAGTGAAGCATGCCACAACAGTTTGGAAATATGTATTTGAAATCAAGGAAGATGATAAGGTGGAAACACCGAACACAAATCCTCCGACACAAACCAATGAGGATACATTACCCGAGGTGCAGAAAATTGAAGAGTCTAATGCATAGAATATTACAGTTGAAGTGAAGGCATCATTGCCCAAATCACCTATCCAGAACATATTATCTCCGACCAAGGATAAGGTCACAAAATCAAAATCAGAATCAATAGGAACCAAGAAAAATGCTCCACCTATTACTGGTCCAAGCACAACCGAGTTATAGATGGACGAGGTAAATATTTCTTCAGGAAATATTGATTCTTTAGTTAATTTTGATTCAATATTTGGTATAGTAAAGGTAAATGACCTAATTCAATTGGATACTGAGGTACAAGTTGAGGATGAAAAATGTAAGGAAATTGTTCCTTCACCTAATCCCAAGATCAAAGGTATAGAGAAGGAAGTGAATACTAATGAGATTGATCTTGAAAATGACATTGTGATTCCAAATTGGGATCTTTCCAACTTGTCTATAGAACAAATGGATATACTTGGAGAACTATGGAATAAAAGAGAAATCCAAAAGAAGCTCCAAGAAGAGAAAAAGATGAACGAATTACTTGAAGGTATAAAAATCATATTCTAGGATACACTACAAATTGAAGTCAATGAGAATGACTCCATTATGTACCAACTTTTTGACTTAGTCCATAAGTTTAATACAGTCTTGAATGGTCAAGACAAGTTACTTGAGAAAGCAGAAAGAATGTTTGAAAACAAGGTTCTAGAAAATGTTGCAAAGAAGATTGCAATTGACTAGGTGTAGCTAACCAATGTTATTAGCACTCTAGAAACCATAGTGACCAGTGTAGTAGCACTATTTGTAAATTTAAGTGATACTTCTAACTTTACTATGGAGATAAAGAATAAGTTAGTGAATATTGATGCAGATCTGAAGGAAAGTGCAAAATAGTTGGCACTTGATCCATGCACAAGCTCAACACACTTTTTGAGGGTCAAATATCTAATTTATCTACAAGTTGAGTTGCTGAGAGAAGAAGAAAGGACTAGAGAGTCTCTTTTAGCCATCCATAGCTGACTCTTACCACACATGGATGCAATGCATAAATGCATCACACATAAGATACTCATCCATGACAATAATTTCTCAATTGCAGAACTTGTGATAGAGTTGTCAACTGAGCTACAGATAGAATTGCACATTATGAAGGTGCTACAGGACAACTGGGACAACACTTTGTCACAAATTTTGAAGGTACATTTTGATTTCCTATCCTACTATGGATTTACCTTGTCGATATAGTTTGGCATTTTTGTCAAAAACAAGGGGGAAAGGTCATTATATATACATTAAGGAAATACATGTATAGTTGAGTAGAAAAGATATACATTACAAAAACAATTTTGAAAAAAAAAAGAGATTCAGTTGGACCCGAGCAACAGAGAAGGTGTCAAAACCTGAGAAGATGGTAAGGGAGAGTTTTGACCTATCAGATACAGAGTACAATGATAAGTGTTTTTTTCACTAATGCCAAAGGGGGAGATTGTAGACCTTATGGAAAAACATGTTTTCAATTAGTGTCAAAGCACTTAGTCATCCATTATTCCCCAAGTGATTAGTGTAACCCGAGTGATCGGTATTGCCCGAGTGATCAGTGTGAGTAGCAATGTGTGAGTGATCATTATTGCCCGAGTGACCAGTATCACCTGAGTGATCAGCATATTGCCTGAGTATCAGTTTATCACCCAAGTAGACTTCTGGACCCAATTGATAGTATTAGGCTAACTTTACATATAATGTTTTATATCATTATGTCTAATGGAAGTTGACTTATGAAGTTATTTGTTTCTTGATAAGATATATATATATATATATATATATATATATATGACATTTTTTTATCAAAAATATGAATGAGAATAGTATGTAGAAGAAGTATATATGCGAATATGATATGGCATATTGATTAGAAAATTGTAGAAGTATAAAGCACAGTAGAGACTCATCCATCATAGTCAGGTGATTAGTTATAAATCAAAGGATCTTATTCAGCAAATCAGAGTTTCCTAAGAAGATAATCTACTGGTTAATTCTAACAGATAGATCATAAAAAATCCTCTAACCTGGTGGACCTAACAGTCCTTTTGTAAATCTCTTAACAGAGTTGCATTACTTATTGTATTTTGTCAAATCCTTTAACAAGGTGGACCTAACAGTCCTTATTGCTCCTAACAGGGCAGACCATCAGAAGTGGTCAATGTAAGCTCTAATAGGCTAAATTTTTAAGTTGCAGTACTAAATCTTGTGGGTACCATTGCCACTCTAGTTTTACTTTCTATTTGGAAGGTTTCTAGGTAACCACATACTGTGTTATGTGTTATGAATAATTATTTCTTTTCAATGCATGCAATCTTATTAAACAATATAATTAAGGTTAAAGAAGAAGAAGTTTTTTTGGTTCTTGTTTCACCTCCCCCCCCCCCCCTANTTTCCCCCCCCCCCCCCCCCCTAAGTCATATTGCATACAATATATTTACAACAGCAGGAGTATCTTAGGATCTTGCAAATAATGTATCAACCAACAATATTTTCTTTAGTTTGTTTTTTGTTCTGTTCCAATTGGGCCATTTTTATTATTTTTGGTGGCAGTCGATCTGTGCTTGTCCTTTTTGGTTACAACCATGTCAAAATGTTCTTGGATTCATCCTAGACCTTATCTTATGATTGCAAATCATTTAGTTTCATCGCATGAGATTTATGACCGATTCATCATGTGTTTGTCATGTTCTTCATTTCCCTATTGGTCATTGTATTTTTTGATCAGTTTCCAGATCTTCGAGTTGGTTTTTCTAAGTGCGATTGTGTCAGCTCATTTTTATGTTGGAGGTAGACATTATTATTGGATCGTATCACTTTAATATTTCATTGGAGGTTGTTCTTTAAGATTTGGATTCGGACCTATTTGGGTGTAAAATATTTACTCATTTCTTCAGGAATTTAATATTTTCAAGCCTAACTTCATGTTTCCATGAATTTATAATCATATGGACTTATTCCTAAGGAGTAGGATGATCTCATAAGATTATTTTTCTTAGCTTGGGTGGGATTAGGTGGGTATTTCAAAGTAATTAGGCCTATGTGCTTGGTATGTAGGACTGGCATGTGAAACAACATATTGAGAATCTATTATAAATGATTTATAATGATAATAAAGGAAAAATATCTTGTTCTATATCTTTTGTCTTGTCTCCTTTCATTGTGTATGTTGGCTGAAAGGGTTGGACCAATCTCCTTGAGGTTTCACCATCCTTGACTGCATTAAGTGATATCAAAGCCAGGTTGAACAAGATTAAGGTTGAATAAGGTTAAGATTCTTGTGTTGGTAGATTTGAGTTCCTGATTTGTGAAGCCCTATTTGTTTTGATCATGAGGTGGCATAGTGAAGATATTAATTGCAATCATAGAGGACTAGTGCAAGGTGGTGAGGAAGGGTTTAATTATGGTTGTTGATTATTGAAGCTATTCCTATTAGAGGAGGTTGCATGTGTGTCTACTATATCACTGGTTGGAGTAGCATCTTGTCATAGATAACCAGTTGGACATACATTTGCACCTAAGGATTGGAAGATGCCACCTAGAAGGATGAACCCTAGAATACTAGATAAAATGATGTAAGAATTTAAGGTTGAGATGAGGAATGAGATCAGATGTGTGTTGACTGGATTTAGGATGAATCCTAAGAGTGAAGAGGAATTTGAGGAGGCTACTGAAGATCTTGAGACTGTAGATTACAAGATCCCTGCTAATGAGGAGATATTGATGAGAGATGTGGCACACGTAAGTATAATTTATGAGATGGATGCTGAACTACTTTCACTGGTTTTTTGCATCATGAGGATTTGATAGACTAGATTTGAGAGTGAGAAGATTAATTTGAGCTTGAAGATATAAGAGATCAATAGAGGGTTAGGGTATCACACACTAATTTGAAGGATCATGCTACCCTATAGTTGAAGGAATTACAAAAAGATAGAGAAGAACATGGTGAAACAGAAATCACTATATAGAAGGTGATGGTGTCTAGGTTAAAAGATAAATTCATTGGATAGAGGACTAAGTTGATGGATTTGATAGAGGAGAGTGCAAAGGCATAAAGATGTAGATGAAGAGGATTTTTGGCTCAAAATAAAACATGGGATTTAAGTTCCACGTCTTATGGGTAAGTGCACCAAGATAGTGAAAACAAATGGGGGTATAAGTGGCCACTTTTTTTCTGAAATCATCTAAACCTGAACTTCAAAGAGAAATTCAAGGGTCATGAACTCAAAATTAGAAGATGTATAAAGATTAAGAATTGTAGTACTTTGAATCAAATTTTCAAAATACTAAATATTGTAAAAAATGGCTAAGATTAAGAGGGTCAAACCCACTATGCACAAACAAATGTTCCTAATTTTTTTAGAAATATAAAACATAGTTGATTCTTCACACTTCACAAAATACATAGTTAGATTTAGTATTTTAAAAAACCCTTTAGTGGGATGATAGGTAAAGTGAGATCTAGAATTTTTGCATTTTTTTTTTTGTAATTTTCTATTGAGTTTCTTTTTTTAATGATTTCTTGAAGTGATCGCATCCTGAAAATCTGTAACTTGTTCATGCATTGGGCATAACCTGCATGAAAATAATAAAAAATGCATTTTTTTTAAAAGTATCTAGAATCAAGTGTAAAACAATCATATGTAATTTGTTTTGAATTTGGTCTTTTAGATCAAAATTTATTTAAAAAATGGTAGACATATGTCTTTGAGGACTGTCAAGAGACTCGTAAAAAAAATTAAATCTTACTATGCTAATGTTGTCTTTGAGGTACTTTATAAGGTCAAAAAGTTGAGAAGACATGTGAGATGATGGTGGTAATTTTAGAGATACCCACTTCATCATTTGTAAATATTTTGACAACCAAGTCAATAAATCATGTTGGAAGATGAAAAAACATGGAAAGGGACAAAAATGAAGGGAAAATGAGCTTGCAAGCCTTAGGGTCATTTTCCAACCCTCTTACCAAGCCAAAACCTACATGGGTTTTGATGTGAAAAATAACGCGCTTATTTTTTGAAAAGTATAAAGTACCATGTATAGTTTTACATAACACGTACATGTTATATAGAACTAAAATCATAAATTTGAGCTTTATATAACCCATACAGGTTATGCAAACATCAAAATCTCTCTCTCTCTCTCTCTCTCTCTCTCTGTGTGTGTGTGTGTGTGTGTGTGTAAACAAGAGATGTGAAAAATATCATACTACAAAGCTATGAAGGCCAAAAATAATTGGAGAAAGCACGATATAATCAAATTAAAAAATATGAGCAACCGACAAGCCCTATAAAATACCAAATAAATATAGATATATTAACAAAAGATATTTTGAAACTAACGTATTATTCTATTTTTATGAAAATTTAGAAAACTTTAGCTCAGGTGTCAAACTACGCATGCACGTCTACTCAAATGAATGCTATGTGGTGAGCTCATATCACCTGCGACACCCTAAAATGCATATTATTCACGTATAAATTTAAAGTGTTCTCTAAATAAAAATTTATTTACTTTTATAAGATTTAGGTGATTAATTAATAACATGTCAAAATACAAATAAACAAACTTGTGTCTCCTCTCGAGAAAACACCATCATCATCAAGTCATCTATGAGGCCCACATCGTCAACAATGAATGCATGACATCTACCCCTGTAATGTGTACAAGAATGGGATGTTGAGCCATCCTAGTCCACACGAGTATCTAACCCAACAGATATACCCTCACAATTGGGGAACATATGCTCAATGGTTTAGCCTGAGCCAAATAGTGCATGTGATGACAATTTAGGTGGTACAGGTATGTATCCACCCTCTTCTCTAACAAAATGTGTGCCATGTATTAGGAATAACAGTCCACCAACACAACTGAGAGGGGGGTGAATCAATTGTGAGACAAATTATTAAACATTAAACATTATAAACCAAAACTTCACATCAAATGATAACGCAGTAAATGCCAACACAATAACATAATCTTTTTTCTCATGGAAACCCTGTTAAAGGTAAAACGTCAGTGAGAATTAGCACCCATAAATCATTAATTGAGAGTATAGTATCCTTGTTAAAATATTTATCCATGTTAGGAGCTTACTATAGTATTATAGTACGCAGTCCCTGTTAAAGGACAAACCCTCTTCAGAGTCAAGAGTAACAGTGGGCTCACTACCCAGACACACTTCCTAAAGAAGGTTAAATCCACCCTTAAGGATTTACAATAAGAACAAGTATATATAGAAAATATAATCCAGTGAACTGTCTGATAGAAACTATCTTTGCATGGTCAGTTCCAATAAAGTACAATGAGCATATCCTCTGCTCTACATCGAGCAGTCAATCAAACTTCACAACTTCCACACTTATCTGTCTCTGTCAATCACCTTGTCTTCATACACACATCTTTTCAAAAGAAAATATCTCTCATATATACCCTATTACAATAATTGATTAGGTTGGCCAATTAAGCTTTACTAATATACAAATAAATATTTAACCCCTTCCTAAGATACACACGGAACCTATAACAAGTATACATGAATTACAATACATCAGCTATAATCCAAGATTCGTAATCCACTCTCGCAATCCATAATACACGCTACATCTCTGAACTCGGCCAAAAAAATTTGTCCTCTTGAATACACACTACAGATGATGTCATGAATAATCGTACCACTTGCAACCCAAAAAAAACATTCATTAACATGTCTTCTATCATCCCTTAAGCTCACATAACCTGAATCATCATCGCATGTAAGATATACTCAAAACACAGAGACTCGCTCTGTCAATTATCACTATCATAGTCTAGAAACCAGTCTTTACCAAAATATTTGTGACTTGTCCAATATGAAATATTACGCCAAGTGACCTTAGAAATAAGATCATCATACATCCTCTACATATCCCCATCTTCACCCATTCTGATTCATTCGTACAGTATTCGTACACTTTAGTCAGTCATCATACCTAGTCTGTACTTCCTTCATAGAATCATATATTGACAACAGTGACAAAAAATGAATTCCAACAACACCAGTAGTAGCCAATTCCAACATCATGCAACACCATGTTCAATAATGAAATTAGTCAATGATGTGGCTGCATGAAGATTCTATAAATACATAGACTCACTCAGGACTATTGAGATCACAACATGAACCATGAGTTTTTTAGCTAGAGGCCTCTTATGTTGTGGTTGTACCACCCTATAGGCCCCAGCTCTATCCTACGCAGAGCCTCTCTCTCTACCCTGGAAGTGTCAGATGTCAAAGTAATGTGATATCTCAGTAAGGATAAACTCACAATATAGCTTTCTCAAAAATATAGAGGCACCTTCAAATTATTACAGGGTGGTTGGTCAAAGACAATATACCACCTATCACAAAAAGATGCTTTCATCCTATTGTGAATGCACCAATGTATAGAAAATTGAGTCGTATTTGTTTCTAGGTTTTTTTCTAGTAATAGGATCGGTGAAAAGAGCACATATATAAATTTTAAGTCTGGCCTTTTTTTTTTCACTTGATCATATGAAAACCCATCCACATAAAATTCTCAACATTTATCCCTCTATGAACCCCATTTGGTAACCTCCCTAGATACCTCATTTTCACTTTTGGCCATTCTTTCTAGCATCAAGGTGAGGGTTGAGTGGTGATCAAAACTAAAGGACCTCAGCCTATTTGCCAATATAGAAATTTGGCCAATATTTTGTGTAAGGCGTTTGATTAAATCATCTTGAGTAGCATCTACATGATCTAATAGATGACATGGAGGGTTTATAGGTGATGGTGGTTGTTGAGAAGTAGTATTTTGAGGTTGTGGAGCAGTATTTTGTGGTTGTGTTCATTACTCATGTGCAATGTTTTCGGGTTTGTCTTTTGTTTCTTATACACGAGGTCTTTGTTTTCTTTTTTTGGGGGGATTTTTTATCGAATCTAACATCAAATTAATAAATAAAAACATAAATCAATTAAAAAAACCTACCTCGATTAAAATGAAAACAAAATAAAATAAAATAATCAAAACACTAAAATCTTACCTCTTCAACGTGGTGCCATTGTTGCAAATTGATCAAAAATCAAATTGGATTAAAAAATGATCGGGTTTTGATGAAAGTTATCTTCTCAACATTGTTCTTCCTCTAGTTTTGGCATTAGAATTGGCCCAATGCCACATGTTTTGGGGAATATAATTTTCCTTAAAACTCCTATGCATTTTGAGGAACATGTTCCTCAAAACTTGTATGGGTTCTAAGGATCATTTTGTTCCTCAAAACCCATACGGGTTTTGAGATCTATTTTTTTATTAGTTTTTGCTAGGATTGGTAAAACCAAGCCTAGCACATTTTTTAATTTTTCATAACATGCACGGGTTATGGGGATTTTGGCTTTCTTTGGAATGTGGCCACTTTTCTATTCACCATCTTGGTGCATTTACCATTGTGAAATGTTCATAAGTTGTCCTTATGGAAAATTTTCTTTTACTCGGGGTGTCTGGTGTAGGAGCATCTTAGGATCTTGGCAATCTTGTATCAACCAAAAATATTTTCTTTAGTTTGTTTTCTATTTTGTTTTAGTTGGGAAGTTTTTGTTGTTTTTGGTGGTGCTCAATCTGTGCTTGTCCTTTTTGGTTGCGGTCATCTCAGCGTGTTCTTGGCTTTATCCTAAATATTATTCTACAATTTCAACTCATTTGGTTTGATCACACAGGAGTTATGGAAGATTCTTCGCATGGCTGTCCTATTCTATATTTCCTGGTTGGCCATTGTATTTTCCGATTGGTTTCCTGATCTTCTGTTTGGTTTTTTCAAGCGTGATCATGCTAGATCATTTTTATGTTTGAGGCTAAAAATTTTATGTGATCACATCTGTTAAATATTTCATTGGAGGTGGTTATTTAATATTTGGGTTCTTACATATTTGCGTGTAAAATATTTACTCATTTCTTGGGGAATTTAATATTTTCAAGACCAACTTGATGTTGTAATGACTTTATAAGCTTATGGACTTGTTCCCAAGGAGCATGATGATCTCATAAGATTATTTGGCCTATATTGGGTAGGATTTAAAGGGAATTAAATGTAATTAGTCCTATGTTCTTGGCATGTATGACTGACATGAGAAATGACATGTTTCAAATCTGTTGTAAATGATCTCTGATGATAATAAAAGCCTAAATCTCTTGTTCTATATATTTTGTCTTATTTCCTTTCATTGTGTATGTTGGCTGCAAGGGTTGGACCGATCTCCTTGAGGTTTCTCCATCCTTGACTATATCATTAAGGCCCAAGGGATTTACCACTTTTTGGTTTCATACAAGTAAATTATTGCTCCTTATTTCCTCTTGCTACCTAAGGAATTTCTTTCTTCATGGGAACTACTTAAAGAGCTTAATAAAACCTACATTTTCCTTGTTCCTAAAACATGTAGAGGTAATAAAATGGAAGATTTTTTCCGCAATAGTATTTTTACCACTCTCTATAGAAACCTTTTGAAACTATAGGTTAATAGAATTAAATCATTTATGAATAAGAATATTGATTTCTTTCAAAAGGGTTTTTTCCCAGGTAGGTAAATAAGAGATGTAGTTCTTATAGTGCATGATGATCTTCACCCTATGAAAATTTTCAAATGAGAAAGTACCCTCATTAAACTAGATATCTTGAAAGTGTATGATATGGTCACTTGGCCCATTTTCTCCTTGGCACTATGGAAATTTTGATTTAATGGTAGGATATTGAAAATTATTGAAGCCTATGTTCACACCCCCAAATTATCTATCTTAGCTAATGGTTCACCAAATGAATTATTTTCTTCCTTTGAAGAACTTGGGTAGTGGGTTTCTCTATCCCTATATCTTATCCTTCTATCGACTAATGTTTTGGGAAGAAATATTGAACATAGTGTTTCATAAACAGCTAGGACCCTATTGTCTAAACAGCTGAGTGCGAAGAACTAATCTCTGGTGTCCATGTGTTGGTTAATTTTGGCTGGGATTGGCCCTCGGATCCCCTATTTTGTGGTTCAGGATAATGTTAGTTTTTATATTTTTTTGTGTAGCCCTGCATGGCTTATAACTCCTACTTTTCATGCTACTGTTTGTCTTAAGTACTCTGGTTTAATCTTGTTGATTAGTACTATGGTTTATGTTTTTGATAGGGGCAAACTTAGATTTTGTGATTATGCTATTAAAATGTTCTACCTGCTTTGACTAGTTCGATTAATATGTTGTTAATGTGCTACTAGTCCTCTGTTGCACGGTCTAGCACCCTCTTGCTGCTTTATCTATCAAAAACATAGTGTTTCATAAGGAATTATGAAAGCTATTATATTCTCATCCTTGAACAATATTATTTCTCACAAATAATTTATTTACAATATCATCCTTCATGGTTTTACTTCCTTGGCTGAGGCAAAAGTTTGGAGGACCCTACTATTGGATTATGCTTTGGTTACGAGGTACAAAATTTAACCTTAAAATATTTTCTATATTTCTAAGAATACCCCTCATAATATCCAAGTTTTAATCTCATATGTACATATTCAGGTATTTCATTTACCTTAAGTAAAGTCGACAACTCAAAATAGTCAATTTTTTTGCAGAGAATTAAGATGAAGTTGTCTAGATAGAATTGAACTTTCCTGAGTACAATATTAGAAAAATATAAATGTTCACTACTTGTATTCAAAGTATCTATATCTATATTATGTCAATTTTCCACATGCCAATTATTTGTGTTAGAGGACTTGATCAAATAAAAATAAGGATTCTTTGGTATAGTATGAAAATAATAAATTGGCTCTCTTTAGTTGACTAGGAAAATGTCATCTCATCTAAATATGTTGGAGGACTCAATGTTAGAGACACTCGTCACCTCAATATTTATTTGTAATAGAAATTTAGCTAAAAAGTTAGTAAGGATTCCTTTTATTGGACCAAAGTATGGCATCAAAGTATCTCTAGATTAATAATGGCTTAGTATTCTTAGAAATTACACACTTGCATCAAGGTTCTCATGTTTGGAACAATCTTATAAAAAAATTTATAATGATCCAAGCATGTCTATGAAAGATAGGTAATGGTGGGAAGGTCTATTTTTGGAAGAATCAATGGATCTCCTCATTTCCTATTGAATGTCACTTGAATTTCTCTTTTTTAGAAAGGGTCCTAACTAACAAACTTGATTCTAGAGTGTAGGAGAATTGGGATACCTCTTTTTCTTCCTCCTCTAGGAAAATAGACTGGTCGAGGTTTGAAGGACCCCTTTTCTTGGTGGCCATCAGACATATTCTTTTCAGATGTTTGGGATTTTATAGGTTTAATAGTGAGGATTAATTATTTCAGCAGTCAAAGCATGATGGGATCTACTCTGTCAAATTTGGCTACAAGATTATTTTCCTCCAATGACCTCATTCTTTTAAGTGGTCCAATATTTGGAGTTCTAAGGATATTCCTAAAATTTGTTTCCTATGTCTTCTATATGAAAATTCTCACTCTAGACAATATTCAAAAGAGAGGGATCCCGTTGGTCAATATTTGTGTTCTATGTGAAAAGGATTTTGAAGCATGAATAACCTTACGTTAATATATCCTATATAGAAATTAATATCTATATTATCTCTTTAGTGGGCTTAGCAGAATGATCACCAACTAATTTCTTCAAGCTGATCACCCCTAGCTATCACCATTTTACTGTTAAACTATGGTAGAAGACCTTCTCCATTCAGGCTAGTTATTATCAAAGGAGCATAATGAATATAATTTTGGAGATAAGAAGATCAATTAGGAGGTACACTAGTTTGTTATTATTAATAATGTTAAGAAAAATATGAAGTTTTGGTTTGGATCTATGCACACGGTTCATCCTTTGAGCATAGATTCTAATATTCCTAAAAGTTGGGGCCTTTAAGAATGTGTCTATAGTTATGCATTCCTCTACCCATTTTTGATATAGGAACAAAATAAAATGGACCCCCCAGACCCTAGATGGAAAAAACTAAATTTTGATGGCTCCTCTTTGGGAAACCTAGTCAAGAAGGTGGAGGGGGGACTCATTTGAGATAAACAAGTAAATTTAAAACTTTCTTACATGTTAAATTTGGGTCCCAAAATTCCCATATGGATTAGATGGAAGTAGAAGATCATGGGACTGAATTGGCCTTTCAATGTGGATATAACAATCTCATCATCGAGGGAGAAGCTTGTGAGGCCTCACCCCGAACCCCATTGTAGTTTTCCAGTTTTCTGCTTATGATAGATTTAGCATATGATACTTTACTTTTGATGCATTATAGACATTATGGAATTTATGCTTTATGCCATGGATTTGATTATTTTGGATGTATGGACACATGATGCTTTATGATGCACCTTACGGACTATATTATGTTTTCTACTATGGACATTATTCTGAGACTATTGATTTGGAAACTCATTATGATTATGTTATGGTTATTGATGAGATTAGGATTTATTTGATATAGATATTGAATTTTGTATTTCTTGCAATGTGAGTTTTACCTTATGATAAATGATTAAAATGAGATTTATGTAATCTTGTGATCTTTAGTAATAAACTAAGTATGTTGATGTTTTCCTTAAATTCTGAATATTGCTTATTCCTTATGATGTATATTTATTTCCTCAGACTACTGATATTAGAATTGAGTGTGCAGGTAAGAAACCATGGTATTTTATCTGGGGAACCAAACAAAGGGATATGTGAACATAGTTTGAGCCAAGGTTGCGTCTAATGAAAGACAAGACCTCGTTGTTTCGTAGTTTTATTCATAAATGTAATTGGATGATTGTGGAAGTGTAATCTTTAATGTATTTCTTAATTCTTTGTGAGTTTTTCCTAAGTGCATATGACATGGCATAGTGATGTGTAAATGTTGTGTGTGTCATTTGACACTTGTGATTTGTACTTAAGGCCATGACATGTCAACTTGGGATTGGTTCTCCACCTACCTAGATTAGTACATTAGTGAATCCCCATATGCATACCTTAGGTTGGGAGATGGGAGTGTGGTCACCTCATTGGAATTTCGAAATTACTCTTAGAGTGGACTTTTAGAGGGGTTGTGAAGTGTCCAGGGGTGTGTTGGGTTCATTTTTAGGTAGCCCACTTGTTATACCAATAGTTAAGAGCCATTTTAACCCTAGGATAGCCTCTAGTTAACCACGTGACCCTTCCAAAAAGTTGATTTCTCAAGTTGGACGAAAATCAACTCTTGTGAGGCTTGACTTGGATAGACCACCATTCCATATTTGTGTTAAGACATAATTAACCTTTTTGAAGCTTCCTTCTTTACTTCCAATTTTGGTAAGGTGTAAGAGTTTAGGGAAGACGGACCAATTAGAGAACTTTTCTTCTCCCCATGAGCTTTCTAGGGGATTTTTAGTAGGAACTCTCCAAGTTGGAGAGTTTGAACACCCACTCTCTAACTTAGAGACATAGCTAGAGTTGGTGATCTTGGAAGGAGGGATTTGGCTAAAAAGGGAGCTCTTCTACAACTTTCTTCCTTAAGCTTGGATTTTAGGTTGGTGGATTTTGTGCAAGTCTCTCTCTCTTATAATCTTGTGTGCTCATGTTATATGGTTGTTGTTGTGTTTATGGGCTTGTTGAAAGCCATGAATCTTGTTTCTATTGTAATGTTTGATGTTGTTGCAAAGCTTTTCCTTTTTTTTTCCTTTGTATGTTTTGTTAATGGGAGTATCAAGACTCACTCACCCTTGGGAGGGAAGAGTAGTCTTGGGGTTGGAGGAGTTATGACAGCCCTTGGTGTAGAGTCTCTCCTCAAGAAGGAGAGGGAAAAAAGCATGGAGTATGGGCTCCATGAAGCCTCCCTCATTATTGCTTCATTGGGGGTCATAAGGGTATGAAGTCATTTGAGTTGCAAATGTGAAAGTAAGTGTTTGGACAACCATGTGATGGCTGAGATTTTTAAGTTTTGGGCTGGCCATCTCC
>MU225105.1:2553108-2592746 GCA_018584345.1 Thuja plicata | reverse complement strand
ATGGGGTGTCTTTGTTACTTCTTCTCATAGCTTCACTAAGTAAAGTAGCAACCACTTCATCGTAGACCAGCTTCTTCTTTGTGGAATTTGAAGTGCTGACCGCTGTAACTACAGGATCCCAACTGTCAGGTAAGGAACACAACAAGATGATGGCTTTGGCTTCATTTTCTTGTGTCATACCAATCAAGGTTGCTTGACATAGTAGAGTGTTCAAATCATTTATATGATTCGACATTGCAGTCCCTTCTTTCATTTTCAGCTTGTAGAATCTCTTCATAATGAAGATTTTATTTGCAGCTGATGCCGTCTCATACATGTTTTGAAGTTTTTCCTAGACTTCTTTTGTTGTCTTTTCATTCAAGACATTGAATAAGACATTTTGCGATAGAGAGAAAAAGATTGATGCCATCGCCTTATCATCGATACTCTTCCAATCTTCATCTGAAGTAGTAGCTGGTTTCTTAGCTTTCCCTTCGAGTGCGATTGATAAATCTTTCTTAATCAGCAAGGAACGCATTTGCACTTTCTACAGGCTGAAATTCTTGCCTGCAAATTTCTCCACTTTCGTATCCCCCATCTTTCCTGAAATTCAACCCAAATTTCCAATAGCACAACCTGTGCTCTGATACCAATTGAAAGGAATCGAATAGCAAAGAATAAAAACAGCAGATACAAAAAGAATCTACAAACACACAACATAGAGATTTTATCCTGGTTCACCAAAAATGGCTACATCTAGATTGCAGAGTATTGTATTGATATAAAAGATCAAATTACAAATGAGAAGCTACAACAATTATAAAGACTCCAGGGATAATACAATGAAGAGTCTTCGGAATCGAAGAGTCACAGTAAGAGACAAAGGACTGTTGGCCTTCAACTCTCAACAGGAATCCCTAGGCTCGTGGAAGATGAATGGGAAAGTGCTAGAAAGTTGGTTGTTGTGCTTACAATTGTGAGTTCAACAATATGAATGTGTGAAATTGACTTGATAGAGAAGCTCTACAAAGATTAATGGGAAAGCGCTAGGAAGTTGGTTGTTGTGCTTACACTTGTGAGTTCAACAATATGAATGTGTGAAATTGATCTGATAGAGAAGCTCTATGAGAGTGGGAGAGAAAATATTTTGAACCTCCTAAGGTAGAAGGATTTGGAATTGAAAACAACCCCTAGATGGTCCTACAAGTGAACTAGAGAAGAGCTCAAAGTAGCTTATTTGAGGACCCTCCCTATCAAAGTGGTATCAGAGCCTAAAGATTTGGGCAAGGTGGAAGTCGTATGTAAGATTTAGAATTAGTGGGTGAAAAGACTATGGTGACTAATGAATAATTGATCAAGAAAGTAGATGACCAAGAAGAGGAGAATAGATTGTGTTCTAGAGAAGTTGGAGTGGTTGGAAAACAAAGTGGGTTTGGTAAAGGTGAAGACTGAAGAAGTGAGTCATAAAGCTTTCCTCTAAGATAGAAAAGTGCATCCTTCGGTAATGGTTTAGTGAATATGTGTGCAATTTGATCTTTAGTATTCACATATTCCAATCTTTCTTCCTTGTCCTGAACTAATTCTCTCAAGAAATGATACTTTATTGCAATATGTTTATTCTTAGTATGCATCACATGGTTCTTTGAAATGTTAATAGCACTGGTGTTGTCACAATAGATAATAACTGGTTCTTCAATTTCTAATCATCTTGTCAGGCTCAGTGCATAATGGCATTTTCATCGAACGAGGTTTCAGTTACCAATGACGATGTCATCAACACGGTCGAAATAGTTTTGAATGAGTCCTTGCACAAGAAAGATGTGCAAAGCTGAAAGCCCATGAAGACAGATATGATGGTGTAGTTGTTGATGTAGAGAATATGCAAAATGATGCTACTTGGTCTGCTAATTCACTGAAAGCTTCACTTTCTCAATGGATGGGCAAGGTCAGTGTTTTGTTAATTGTAAATACAAATCCGTCACATAAAAGCAAAGGACAATAAATAATAACATTAGTTGATAGTTGTGCAGGGAAAGAAGGCGGTGTGGATCAAAGTGCCAAAGGAACAGGAGAAACTAGTGCCCGTTGTTATTGAGGTATGTTTTTAAGAAATTTGCTGCCACCATTAACTTGTGTTTTCCTACAAACCATTTGTTTTCAAAATTCAGAGACATGGGTTTCCCTTTTAATAAAATTTTCTCGCCATGTGATAAATTGCAGGCAGGATTTTTGTACCACCATGCAAAGCCTTCATATGTAATGTTAGTGTATTGGATTCCTCAAATTCCTTGTACCATACCTGATAATGCTTCACATCAAGTGGGAATCGCAGCTTTCATGTTCAATGATAAAGAAGTGGTAAAAATGAGGAAAATAAAAATCTACTGCATTTATCGTATCATATTGTGCTTGTTCCACATTTAGTATTCTCCTCCTATTTGTAATCGTAATAAAAGTTTATTGATTAACTATTTGTTTGATCTTAAATGGAATTTCCTTCCTCATATCACTGCGAAGATATACAATTAGTATAACGACTAGAGATAATATTACTATTTGGAAACACGATTAAATATAACAAAAATTAAGCAGTTTATTAGACTGATAAATCTGATACATAAATTGTCATGCCGATGGCGATATAGGTTCTAGTAGTACAGGAAAAGAATGGAGCTTACAAGGATTCCAGGTTGTGGAAGATGCCAACTGGAAGGATTAACCAGGTATCAGCTTTTAACTTTTGATATTGAACCCCTGGATAAATAAATTTATGATACTGTAGTTTTGACTTCAGATGACAAGACACAAACTAATTTATTTATTGGTAATTTTTTTCTGACGGGGGGAAGGTGTTAAAGAAGGTGCCATAAGAGAAGTTCAGAAAGAAATGGGGGTAAATGACACTTATTTCACCTTTTACCTCTAAATCAGGAATTTTACCTGGTCGCATTAAAATTTCTGAAGCTTTTCAAATTTACGGATATTTTTTACTGTTCTCTTTTACAGATTGATACTAAATTTGTACAAGTGGTCAGGTTCAGGTAAAAGAAACTTGATTACCTATTTCCATCTCTTTTTATGACTTGGTCTACGTGGATAGGTAAAATTTGAAAATTTTATTTTAGCCCTCTAATATTTGTTGATGCATGCACTACAGGGATGGTCACAATGCTCCTTTTGGCAAATCCAATATGCTCTTTGTGTGTATGTTGAAGGCCATTTCCTATAATATTGTTATACAAGATACCAAAATTTTAGCAACTAAGGTAGGTGATTCAATATTTGGTATGATTCATTAAGAGGGAGAGTGTGCAATATCGCTAAGTAATGTTAGATTTTGTTTTGTTTAGTGGATGGGCTGTTAATTATGGGTAGCTTGGACAGCTGTTCCTTCTTACCCAGAAATAACAACATTAGTTATGGGTAGTCTTGGACAGCTGTTCGTCCTGATCCAGAAATTAGAAAATGATTGTTTTTGTCAAACAAATATTGTTAGGATAAAAACAATTATTATTTAATATTGTCTCTTTTTAGCTGACACCCCATAACCAAGTTTGTTAGTGGTTATTGATTTGTCTTAATCTCAGCCGTTGATTTGAATTAATCTTGGTCGTTGGTTTTCCAATAGAGTAGTATAAAAAGGGGTCATTGGGTCATTTGGAAGTGTGAAGTTTTGAGAAGAATTTGTAGTAATAGCAAATAGTATTGTAGTGTTAGCAAGAGGTGCAGTGATAGTGTTGGTATAGCAGTGGAGGATATGAGTGGGAGATATTAGGAGTTTATCAGAGTTCTGCCAGTAAGAGGCAAGGAATTCTTTTGTAACTCTTATATTGCTGAAGATTAATATATTTTCCATCTGTAGAACTGGTTTTCCCTTAGGGGTTTTTCCAGGGACGATTGTCCAAAAATATTGTGTCCTTGTGTTGCTTATTTCTTTCTATATTTTAGTGAAGTTGCAGTTGTGTTATTTTTTGATATCCAACTATAAATTTACTTTCAACAGTTAAATAATCTTTATGAGATAGGAGATTAATAATCAGTGACTGCAATAGGAATTTTCACACACATGGTATCAGAGCTGAGTTAAGGGTAGAAGGTTTGCACTAGGAAAGAAATTGAGGGTCTTTATAACCTAGTTTAATCTCTTTTAAATTATTATTGCTTTAATCCCTTGAGATGGCTTCAGTTGGTTTGAGAGACCAGGACAGATTGGATGGTGCCTCAAATTTTGGTGTCTGGAAAGACAAAATTTCTTTATTGCTGGAAGAGAATGGTATCAAGGAATATGTTACCAGTACTGTAGCTGTACCTTCAGATCCAGTACTACTTGCAACATACAAGAAGGATGATGCCAAGGCAAAGAGGATAATTCTCGATGGTGTCAAGGACCATATTGTTCCACATATCGCGGAGTTAGATATAAGGAAGAAGATGTGGGACGCTATTTTGAATCTATACCAGAATGATACCACTAACCGGAAGATGATTCTCAGAGAAAAGTTGAAGAATACCCAGATGAACAAGGGAGAAGATGTTACAAGTTACCTCACTAGGCTTAGACTTGTCAATGATGAGTTAGCAGCTATTGGAGATAAGCAAAATGAAGACAAGCTAGTAAGAATAGCCCTAAATAGGTTTACTAAGTAGTGGGATGTCTTTGTTCAAGTTATTAATGGATGAGACACCTTACCTAGCTGGGATCGACTATGGAGTGATTTAACTCAGGAGGAGCTTAGACTAAGTCTTGTCAATGGAGCCAACAACAAGAGTCAGAAAAGTGAGGTGGAACAAGAAAATGTTGCCCTAGCGGGTAAGGGGAAAGAAAAGAAGGGATCTAGCCAAGGAGAAAATTCACAAAGTGAAAATAAGAAGAAGGACCTATCTAAGGTCAAGTGCTTTGGTTGTCACGAGTTTTGCCACTATGTCAGCGATTTCCCACAAAGAAAGAAATATAAGAAGGGAAAGAACTAGGTGGCGACTTCAGAAAGTGCAAAGGAGTTCTCTTGTAGATTGGAGGATGAGTTTGCACTCATAGCTTGTATGATTAGCTCAACCTCACAGAGTGTCTGGTATATAGACAGTGGAGCGTCATTTTATATGACAAGAGTTAGAGAATAATTCTCCAGCTACAAGGAGGAGAACACCAGTATCCAGATTTCTATGGGAAACTTGTCCAAGCTCAACTCAGTTGGGAAAGGGATTGTTCAGTTTCAGAGGGAGAATGGAAAGGTAATTCCTCTTCATGATGTGTTGCATGTGCCAGGCTTAGGTATGAATTTGGTTTCTATATTTACCCTCAAGATAAAGGGTATAATGTTCTCTTTAGAGGGATGCATGTTTTGATTAAGCATAAAGATTGGAAATCACCCGTATCTATTGGTGTTAGGAGTAGTCGCCTTTATAGGTTGCAGTTTGATACTCCTAAGGCACTCATGAGTAGTAGTAACCCTAGAGATCTTGGAGAGCTATGGCATAGGAGGATGGGCCATATTCATCATGGAGCACTTAGATTGCTTCATGAGATGGTGACAGGTGTTCTAGAGGTGAGCACAGAGCATGATGATGTATGTAAGGGATGTGTGTTGGGAAAGTTTGCGAAATCATCTTTTCCAAGGAGTGACACTAGATCTACAGGTGTTCTTGATCTAGTACATTCAGATGTATGTGGACCAATGTCGACAGAGTCTGTTAGAGGATATGAGTATTATGTTACCTTTATTGATGATTTCTCTAGGAAGACCTGGATATACTTCTCGAAGACCAAGGATGAGGTTTTCAGTCGCTTCCAAGAGTTCAAGGCTCTTGTAGAGAACTTGACAGGAAGGAAGATAAAGGTTCTTTGGTCAGACAATGGAGGCGAGTACAAAGGAAATGACTTCCAGGGTTTCTATATCAGAGAAGGAATCATGAGAGAGTGGACTATTCCTTACAATCCATAGTAGAATGGAGTTGCTGAGAGGAAGAACTGTTCTATATCAGAGGCAACAAGGGCTATGCTACATGACCAAGACACGCCCTGCTACTTATGGGCAGGGGTGTGTAGTACAACAGTCTACATTTAGAATAGAGTTCCACATAAGGTACTAGGGAAAATAACACTAGAGGAGGCTTTCACAGGGAAGAAGCCATATGTTGGTCACTTTAGGATATTTGGGAGTTTGACATATTGTCTCATTCCTAGAGATACATGTACCAAGTTAGATTAGACTGCAGAGAAGGGGTGCTTTGTTGGGTATAGTGAAACTTCAAAGGCATATAGGATGTTCATTCCAGGGACTAGAAGAATTATTTTCAGATGTGATGTCAAGTTCATGGAGGACAAGGCATTTAGAAGGTCCAGAGATTTGTCAGTAGATGATCAGAGTGAGTAGCCAACAAAATCTCCAAGTCCAAGTCAAGGACAACAAAGCTCAAGTATAGTTACTAGTACAAGCATAGACTCAGGTGGTGAAGATTCACAGAGTATGGAGCAAAAGGTGTAGCAGGATATGCATCTAGATGATATAGAGGTTGATATTTCATCCTC
This sequence comes from Thuja plicata, assembly GCA_018584345.1. Lineage (NCBI taxonomy): Eukaryota > Viridiplantae > Streptophyta > Pinopsida > Cupressales > Cupressaceae > Thuja > Thuja plicata. The sequence goes on along the minus strand of MU225105.1, from coordinate 2,586,241 downwards.
TACAGTTGGCAGTAGGAACCATGAGGTTCAAGACACACAAAGGGATACTCAAGAGTCTATGGGAGCTCCTAGGAAGAGTACAAGACAGAGGAGAGAACCAACCAGGTTCAATGACTATGTGGCATTAGTCAGCCAGTTGGTAGATAGTGAACCTTCCAGCTATCAGGAAGATGCAAAGCATTAGGTATGGCGAGATGCTATGGTTGAGAAATATAACTTAATAATGCAGAATGATGTATGGGAGGTAGTGCCTAGACCAACTGAGAGAGCAGTAGTTGGATCGTGCTGGATCTTCAAGATAAAGCACGGTGCAGATGGTAGCATCAAGAAATACAAGGCAAGGTTTGTGGCTAAGGTGTTCTCTCAGAAGGAGGGAATAGACTATGAGGGGACATTTTCTCCTGTGGCCAGGTATACTTTGATACTAGCTGTAATCTCATTTGCAGCGTAGAGGGGATGGTAGATCCATCAAATGGATGTCAAGACAACATTCCTTAATGGAGAATTGAAGGAGGAGGTATACATAAAACAAACAGAAGGCTTTGTAGCACACATCAAAGAGACCCACATGTGTAGATTAAAGAAAGCCTTATACGGACTTGAGCAGGCTCCTAGAGCGTGGTATGAGTGCATTGATACATACTTGCAGGAAATGGGCTTTGTGAAGAGTGAGGCTGATGCGAACCTCTACTATTTGGTGGTTGGGGGCGAGGTTCTCATTCTTGTTCTATATGTGGATGACTTGTTTCTTATAGGTGCGCTAGGACTCATAGAGGATTGCAAGAGGGACCTTTTAGAAGAGTTTGAGATGAAGGATTTGGGACTCATGCACTACTTTCTAGGCATGGAGGTGTGACAGACTAATGGATAGATTTTCCTTGGTCAAGGGAAATATTGCATTGAAATATTGAAGAGATTTGAGATCGAAGATTGCAAAGCCATGTCTACACCCATGATCACTGATTGGAGGAAGATAGATGCATCCAAGGAAAAGGACATTGATCCCACCCTATACAAGCAACTGATTGGTTCACTCATGTATTTGGTCAACACTAGGCCAGATATAGCCTTTGCAGTAAACTCTCTTAGTCAATTCATGGTGGAGCCAAAGAGAGAGCATTGGACGATGGCTAAGCATGTGTTGCATTATCTTCATGGTATAATTGAGTACAGCATCAGATATGTTTGAGGTGAAGGTATCAAGTTGATAGGCTATACTAACGCAGATTGGGCACACAATACAACAGACAAAAGGAGTACTTCAGGATGTTGTTTCAGCTTGGGATCAGGAGTTTTTTCTTGGTTCAGCAGGAAGCAAAAATTTGTGGCCTTGAGTTCATCAGAATAAAAATACATAGTAGCTAGCATGGAAACATGTGAGGCTATATGGCTTCGGAAGTTTCTAGTTGTCTTGTCTGGTCAGAAGGTTGATACTACTATGATACATTGCGATAATCAGAGTTGCATCAAGTTGTCTAAGAATCTGGTGTTTCATGATAGGTATAAACATATAGATATCAGGTATCACTTCATCAGAGATTATGTACAAAGGGGAATTGTTCAGCTACAGTACATACCTACAGAGGAGAAGGTAGCAGACATTCTGACAAAGGCATTGGGGAAGACAAAATTCATCTTCTTTAGAGATAAGATGGGTGTCATGCAGAATAGCTTCCTCGCTAAGAGGGAGTGTTAATTATGGGTAGCTTGGATAGTTGTTCGTCCTTACCCATAAATAACAACATTAGTTATGGGTAGTTTTGGACAGCTGTTCATCCTGACCCAAAAATTTGAAAATGATTGTTTTTGTCAAACAAATATTGTTAGGATAAAAACAATTATTATTTAATATTGGATCTTTTTAGGTGACACCTCATAACCAAGTTTTTTAGTGGTTATTGAGTTGTCTTAATCTCAGCCATTGGTTTGAATTAATCTCGGTCATTGGTTTTCCAACATAGTAGTATAAAAAGGGGTCATTGGGTCATTTGGAAGTGTGAAGTTTTGAGAAGAATTTGCAGTGATAGAAAATAGTCTTGCAGTGTTAGCAAGAGGAGCAGTGATAGCATTGGTATAGCAGTGGAGGATATCAATGGGAGATATTAGGAGTTTGTCAGAGTTCTGCCAGTAAGAGGCAAGGAATTCTTTTGTAACTCTTATATTGCTGAAGATTAATATATTTTCCATCTGTAGAACTGGTTTTCCCTTAGGGGTTTTTCTAGGGATGATTGTCCAAAAATATTGTGTCCTTGTGTTGCTTATTTCTTTCCGTATTTTAGTGAAGTTGCAGTTGTGTTATTTTTTGATATTCAGATGTAAATTTACTTTCACTAGTTAAATAATCTTTATGAGATAGGAGATTAATAATCAGTGACTGCAATAGGAGTTTTCACATGGGCGTGGAAGAATTCGTAAGTCAACCTAACAGTCAACAGAGAAAACTTCTAAAAGACATGATTGGCGCATGTGTTGCCAACATGGGCGGATGATGTGAAGGATTTTCATGCATTGAGATGTCATCTAAGTCACGCAAATCCTCTGATTTTTATAGTGGTGCCCTCCATACTAATTAATCTTTTGAAATCTTCTGATGAAATAATTACTAAGGTGCTATCTTTGAGATTGGTAGATATTTTTTAATATTATATACATGAATCAAATGGGTTTTATTAATGAGTGAATTATTTTAAACAACTTTTATTAGCAGTTGGGAATGTATGAACTATGCAAGGTATAGTGGACAAAAATATACATAGAACCATTAAACATGGAGAAAGCTTGTGACATAAGAGTGAGATTTTTGTGTACAATTTTGGAAGCCTTTGGGTAACATGAATCCTTTTTCAGAGTGGCTAAAGGTTCATTCTTGTATACCTATATTCAATTGGAGATTGATGGATATTTCATCATTTTAGTTTGTTTCAAACATGAAGAAGCCAAGGTCTCATCCTATTCCCAATCTATTTTTTATTTTAGACAATGTATGTACTTTTCAAAAACTACTCAAATTATTTTTTCTATCAATATTTTTAAATTTTATTCTTGTTGGTCTTTAACAAGAAATTATTAAAATAATTCTAGCTAGGATAAATATCTCTTATAATTTCATACCATAAGTCAATCATTTCTTGTTGGAATTATAAAGCCCTTGATTAGGTACACATGCCTAATTTACAATTGGGACTCCCAAGCAATTTTTTTTTCTTTTTTTCCGATTTTTGTTTTATTTTATTCCTCATTTAAATAAATGTGGGTGTATGTTAATAAAACTAATAAATTGGCAAACTCATATACACTCTTTAGCCTAAAAATATTAATTTTTAAAAAGGACTTATATTTGTATAGTATCTACCATGTGTGTGCATATTTGTGTAGTGAAAAAAATAATAATATTAGAAAATTGGTAATATATTTTTCATCATCAAATGGTAAAGGAGAAACAAAAATACATGCTACCAATTGGTATTTGCATTGCATTCTTAATTACTTTTTTAGGCTTTGTCTTAAAGGCGTCAACTTGTAAGGAAGCAAGTTGACTATTAAATGGATTATGGAATTTGTTATTGATGTTGAGCTAAGGAAAATTTTGGTTAGAATTCATATAGATGTTTGTCAAGTCCCAAATTTTAGAGTACCAGTTGGGTGTGATAGGTGGTACAAAAGCATTAAAGCCTATGACTAATCCTACAATCCAATTTAGGGTGACAACATATCCTCGTGATCTTTCATTCCAACAAAGACTAACCTAAGGTATTGCTAACTAAGGGAAAACATAAGAAAATATTAGTGAAATTGACCTAGGAGGAATTATCAAATTTATTGTTCAAGCCAGGGTAGCTGTGGAAATCTCAAAGCCTATGAATCATTACATATATATGTCAAAATCAATAATGGTATGGAAGACAAAGTAAATTATAATTTGATCGATTAGTATTGTTAATTTGAATACAAGAATACAAATATACTAATGATGATATAAGTGTTAAAATTAATGTCGCAATGACCCTAATATTGACCTTAGCACTTGCAATAATATCTGTGATAATAACAACTCAACAAAATAATTGGATACAATTATGAACATTAAAATAGATATAATGATTAAAATAAGAAAACTTTGACGATAACTTCTCTCACTAAATTAATATCTTAATAGTGATTGCCATGTATTAATAAATATTAATATTTAAAAAATAAAGCATACATTTTGTGTTGACTTTAGTAATCCAAAAAGGGATGGTTTAACATCCTTATTTGATATTGCTATCCAGTGGATAATAAATAAATCTGAAACTTAGAAATAAATATTTTTTTATTGAGAGACAAGTCACATAAACCATAAATACTTCCAAATTGAATTAAATAAAGTGGGAAACCTAATGTTATATGCAGTACGAAGGTTAGTATTAGGAATAATATTAAAGATAATAACAAGTAGGCTCAAGACAACCATCTTAGATGAGGTAACCCCTCGGGTAATCCCTGTCCACTGTAAAGGTCCTATTCTACATTTAGTTAATGTTACTAATTGTTGTTTAGAGTAAGAAGATATCAACATGTTGATATCAATATTTAGGGAAAATAAGCAATCTTGCAAGCACTAGCTCAGATGACAAAAAAATGAAATTATTGTTGAGTGTGTTTTTTTGCGTCCACTATAACAAGAAGAAAAAGTGATTAAAATGACTCATGTATGCCTTGCATTTAGTTAATGGATAGCATACCCTTTTACTACAAAAAAAAAAATTTAGTGACTCATGACCAAGTATAACCAAACCTTGTTTCCACTTACAAAAAAAAGTAAAAATAAATTTTTTTTAAGTAGTTTCTTATTTTGGAATGAGGATTACAGAATATTCCAGCACTTCCTCTCACAAAAGAAAATATGTACAATAGAAAATGTTTTTATATTTTTGTATACATTTATTTTTATTAATAAATATCACTTCTAGAATTTTTCATTGCATGTATATAAGATCTATATATCATCTGCAATATGTTTTAATCAAAGGAGAGAAATAAAAATGGACAATTATGTATGTTGGCGTTGCCCCTCCACCCTTAAATGCTTGCAAAGTCTAGTGTTTTTAAAACATGTGGGTTTTGTTCAGTGGATGGGCGTGGAATAATTCGCAAGTCAACCTAAAAATAAGCAGAGAAAACATCTAAAAGACATGACTGGCGCGTGTTTTTCCACCATGGGTGGATGATGTGAAGGATTTTTATGCATTGAGATATCGTCTAAGTCGCGCAAATCCTCTGTGTTTTACAGCTGTGCCCTCCATACTGAATAATCTATCACGTTTGTAAATACGAAAGTGAAAACTGAATGGATGTTAGTGATCTAAGTATGTCCAGCCAGCGCTTGCGTAGTTGGGTATTTTGTAGTTATTCCTGTTATGAAAAATTAATATAAAATCAAAAGTTTGTTTAGTTGCTTCTCAGGAGAAAAGTTTTACGACTTACGAACATGGATGTCATGCACGAGAATTTCCAACCCAAATGCATGGAAGCTTCTATTTTTTCTTAAGTAGAGCTATAGTTATTTTAATTATTAATAGTTATATTAATGTAAGTTAAGATTTAATTTTAAAAATAAATTACATTTCATGAGAATATTATTAAAAAATTATTATAGATAAAAAATTTAATAGCTTTCTTGTTACACGAATCAAACTTTTCTAAGTTTCTTTATATATTATTGTTGTAATGGTTTGTTTAAAATTAAATTTTTATTTTTTAACAATTTTTAATTTATATTATAATAATTTTTTTTATTAAAGTTACCTCTAAAATAGCTAATTTAATTTCTATTATAGAGGTAAACTTTTATTTCATGATAGAATACTAAAATAACATTCATTATTTTTAAATTATATAAAATTATATTCCAAAATGGTACTATAAATATATTTATATTATCCCGTTCAAAAAGATAATAAAGAAGAATCAATATGAAACTTTGTGTTTACTGTATCTTATATAAAACTCCAAATATTTTCTTCTATGATAATTATTGCAACCGGATTAAAGGGTAGTGACAAAAATGAGCTTAGCAAGAGCATTTTGAAGAAAACATTTGTTAGAACTATAAATCCTTTTAAATCTAGAAAAGCATTAGGTCTCAATTGTGTTCCTATTGAAATTTATAAGAGCAATAGTAATTAGATTTTAAATTAATTATTGACGGTTTATGATGTATCATTTCAAATGGATTCTTTTGGGCCTAGTACATATGAAGGTGTAATAAATTTATTGGTCATAATTGGAGACAAAATCCTCTAACAAAAAATATCATACCAATAAATCTTTTCAAATCTTCTTATGAAATCATTACTAAGATGTTATCTTTGAGATTAATAGATATTTTTCTAATATTATATACGTGAATCAGATGGGTTTTATTAATGAGTGAATTATTTTAAATAACTTTTATTAGTAATTGGGAATGCATAAACTATGCAAGGTATAGTGGCGAAAAATATAAATAGTATTGTTAAACATGGAGATAGTGCATGACATAAAAAAAATGAGATTTTTTTGTACAATTTTGGAAGCCTTTGGCTAACATGAATCATTTTTCTTAGTGGATAAAGGTTCTTTCTTGTGATACCTATATTCAATTGGAGATTAATGGATCTTTTAGCATTTTATTTTTCTTCAAATATCAATGGTGTAGGAGCACCTAGTGGTTATATGTGTGCAAACCTCAAATTTTGGTGTATGTGATCCAATCATGGTCATGGTATGAATAAGGACTAGTCAAGAGTCCAATAGATGTGGTTGGGGAGCTTTGTGTTTTGTTTTTTCAATTTAGTTAATATGTGTCCAGTTGATTCAAGAGTTGCAATCTAAGCCAAATTGGCATAATGTGGAAAATGGCACCAAGAGTGCATAAAATGTCTTTTTATGGTTGTAGAAATGTCTAGGGGATGTACAAACATCATTCTGCACCCATATGTTGGGTAAAAGCATTATAAATTGCAAATTTGTGAAAATTAGAAAAAGTTGCTAAAATTACAAATAATGAATTTAGTGACTCGTGACCGAGTATAACCAAACCTTGTTTCCAATTACAAAAAAAAAGTAAAACTAAAAAATAGTTGCATTTTTAAGTAGTTTCTTATTTTGGAATGAGGATTATAGAATATTCCAGCACTTCCTCTTACAAAAGAAAATATGTATAATAGAAAATATTTTTTATGTTTTTGTATGTATGTATTTATATTAATAAATCTCACTTCTAGAATTTTTCATTGCATGTATATAAGATCTATATATCAACTGCAATTTGTTTTAATGAAAGTAGAGAAATAAAGATGGACCGTTATGTATGTTGGCTTTTCCCCTCCACGTTCAAAGGCTTGCAAAGTCTAGTGTTTTAAAAACATGTGGGTTTTGTTCAGTGGGTGGGCGTGGAAGAATTTGCAAGTCAAGTTAAAAATCAGCAGATAGAACTTCTAAAAGACATGATTGGCGTGTGTTTTTCCACCATGGGCAGACAAAGCGAAGGACTTTCATGCATTGAGATGTCGTCTAAGTCACGCAAATCCTCTGCGTTTTACAACGGTGCCCTCCATACTAAATAATCTATCATGGATGTTAGTGATGTAAGTATGTCCAGCCCGCGCTTGCGTAGTTGGGTGTTTTGTAGTTATTCCTGTTATGAAAAAATCTAAAATCAAAAGTTTGTTCAGTTGCTTCTCAGGAGAAACGTTTTATGACTTACGAACATGGATGCCATGCACGAGAATTTCCAACCCAAATGCATGGAAGCTTCTATTTTTTCTTAAGTAGAGCTATATTAATTTTAATTTTTAATAGTTATATTAATGTAAGTTAAGATTTAATTTTAAAAGTAAAATTACATTTCATGAGAATATTATTAAAAAATTATTATAAATAAAACTTTTAATAGCTTTCTGGTTACACGAATCAAAATTTTCTAAGTTTCTTTATATATTATTTTAGAAATGGTTTGTTTAAAATTAAATTTTTATTTGTTAACATATTTTAATTTACATTGTAATCATTTTAAATCTAGAAAAGCATTAGGTCTCAATTGTGTTCCTATTGAAATTTATAAGATTAATAGTAACTATATTTTAAATGAATTATTGAAGGTTTATGATGTATCATTTGAAATGGATTCTTTTGGGCCTTGCACATAAAGGTGTAAAAATTTATTGGCCATAATTGGAGACAAAACCCTCTAACAGAAAATATTAGACCAATTAATCTTTTCAAATCTTCTTATGAAATCATTACTAAGGTGTTATCTTTAAGATTGATAGATATGTTTCTAATATTATATATGTAAATCAGACAGGGTTTATTAATGAGTGAATTATTTTAAATAACTTTTATTAGTAATTGGGAATGCATAAACAATGTAAGGTATAGTGGAGAAAAATATAAATAGTACTGTTAAACTTGGAAAAAGTGCGTGAAATAAAAATAAAATATTTTTTTGTACAATTTTGGAAGCCTTTGGCTAACATGAATCCTTTTTCTAAGTGGATAAAGGTTCTTTCTTGTGATACCTATATTCAATTGGAGATTAATGGATCTTTCAACTTTTTATTTTTCTTCAAATATCAATGGTGTAGGAGCACCTAGTGGTTATATGTGTGCAAACCTCAAATTTTGGTGTGTGTGATCCAATCAGGGTCATGGTATGAATAAGGAGTAGTCAAAAGTCCAATAGATGTGTCGAGTTGATTCAAAAGTTGCAATGTAAGCTAAATTGACATAATGTGGAAAATGACACCAAGAGTGCATAAAATGTCTTGTTTTGGTTGTAGACATGTCTAGGGGATGTACAAACATCATTCTGCACCTATATGTTGGGTAAAATCATTGTAAATTGCGAAGTTGTAAAATTTACAAAAAGTTGCTAAAATAACTTTTGCAATTTTTCAAAGTTGCTTGGAAACATTTGGTTGGTTAGGGCATTTTTGCTAGAAATGAGTTATTGGTTAGAAATCATGGAGGAAAAATGATCTGAGGAGGTATATAAGACCTTCCCAGACATTATAAATGGTTTAGATAACACTTGGTGCAAATTTCCATAGTAAATAGTTGACAATTTTCTAGAACTCTCTGCAGATCCTTAACAACTAGTGTGATTTGTGTTTAATCGATTGAATTAGATGCTTCACCATTGTAGATATTTAGAGTAGAATCATTTCCTACATTGTGTATGTTCATTTTAATTTTTTTTATTCTCTTGTTTGTGTAAGGTAATATCTTTCTCTGGTTCTTGTTGACTGGACTAGACGGAGTTGGGTCAAATAAAATGACTCTACCTTGAAACCCAACAGTGGGAAAATCATAGCCCTTTGATGAATGAGAGTAGAGACATTGTACATTAGTTTCATTTTTTAGTAGAGTCCTGAAAGTGGTGTTTACTATTTTTAAACTATTTCCCTAGGCAAACTCTGCCATAGCCTAACTAAGAAGAAAGAGTAATAGAGATTGAGAATTTGCACGAGTCGGTTAGAATGTCAAATCCAATGACATGGATGTGTTTATAAGTGTTATATAGAACCTTGATGAAGAGACAAGAGAAGATGAATCCATTTGAGTGGATTTCTATTTGAAAGACTTATTTCAAGCTTGTTTCCTTATAAATCACCCATATTAGGGTTTTAAACTATATAAAGAGTTGGAGAAGTAAAACTTACAAAATCCTTAAGATATCTCAAAAGGGTGTCCACAAAGGTGAAGATTTTAGTTGGTTGTTTTCCATAGTTTTGAGTTAGAGTCCTAAAACCTCAGAATTACGGATAATTGAGACCTACAAGCCTACTAGGCCTAAAAAGGAGGAAACTTGAAATCGATAGGACAATGGATTGAGGAAAACACAAAATGGAATATTTGGGATCTGAATTGATTAGTTTGAAATCCCTAGGCTCATGCAAGATGAATGTGAAAATGCTAGGAAGTTGGTTGTTGTGCTTACCCTTGTGAGTTCAAAATAGGAATGTGTGAAATTGTCTTGATAGAGAAGGAGAGAAAATATTTTGAACCTCCTAAGGTAGAAGGATTTGGAATTGGTAAAAAGCTCTAGAAGGTCCTAGAAGTGACCTAGAGAAGAGCTCAAAGTAGATTATTTGAGGAGCCTCCCTATAAAAGTGGTATCAGAGCCTAAAGATTTGGGTAAGGTGGAAGTTGTATGTAAGATTTAGAATTAGTACATGAATCAATTCTGGTGACTAATGAAGAAATATTGAACATAGAATGTCACAGGGAATTCTAAAATTTGTAATACCCGCAACCTTGAACAATATTATTTCTCACCAATAATTCATTTACAATATTATCCTTCATGGTTTTACTTCCTTGGTCGATAAAAAGTTTGGAGGACCCTACTATTGGATTATGGTTTGGTTATGAGGTACAAAAATTAACCTTAAAAAAAGTGCTCTATTTTTAAAAATACCCCTCATAATCTCCAAGCTTGAATTTTAAAAAAATCAAATTGCAATACTTTTAATCTCCCATGTACATGTTATTAGAATTCATAGATTTCAACAACCAAGATCCACTACATGCAAAATAACCTATTACAAAAGCAAAACTTGGAGACAAGAGTGTTCTAAAAGACCAAATATTCATTAAGAGAGGGAATGATAAAATACAAAGAGATTAATCCTTATAAAGGTGATCGAACACCAAGTAGGTGGAGAAACCTTGGTTGCATGAATAATTAATAAAGAATTAATTATTGCATGCTTGAAGTTTAGCTTAAGTGAACAAGAGATAAAAAGGTGACTTGAAAAAATAAATCAATAATGATTTAATTAATAAGTGAACATATAAATACCTTTTTAATCTAACACCCGCCCCCCTTAAGATAGACTTAGGGAGAAGCTAAAACCTAGAACCAACTACTAAAAGCAGTAGATTTGGGTCCCAAAAACAAGGCATGATGAGGTATGCAATCACAACCAAATCTATATAAAGTGGATAAATAGAGAAAAACACATGGGAAAAAACTCTACTCCAAAAGAAGATGAAAAAAAGAATGCTGAAAAATAATGGCTCAAGAGACTCTCTCAAAATTATAAGTGCAACCAACCCCCAATGAGAGAGGATCAAGAATCCAAAGCCCCCTAGAATGATAGAACCCTTGCGTCGATGATCAGAACAATGTGGCTCCACTATGGAAGAAATAAAGGCACTGGACAAAGAAGAGAAAACCCCTGAATGTGAGGAGAAACTAGAAGGCCTAGCTGATGCTCAAAAGAGAACACATGAGTCTCTTTTAATATAATCTCCAATGAAGGTAAGACAATAGATGTGTTGAATCGATCATCTGACAGGAGATGAATATCCTTGAGTATGTCCTCAACAACTGGAGTAGGTGGCTTGATGCATGGAGTGATAATGTCTAGAAAAGTTGAAGAGGAATCCTAATGAATAGATGTAAACTCAACATGAGGTGGAGGTGTAGAAGTCAAAACACTGATCTTAAGAACTATGCATAAGCTCAAGTGACCCAACTTCACCTCAATAGGCTCTCGTGAAAAAGGAGAGGTATTGTCCAAATATGGAGATGGTGGACCAAAATGAGAGGAGTACAAGTGGGAAGAAGGATAAACTATCCATGTAAGAATAATACTGCCTATCTCACTATCCCTTATGTGTACTAAATCTAGATTAAACTCAACTATCCTTCTTGTCCCACTGTGAGTTATCTGATAGATAGAGAGAAGGTTAGAAGACAAAGATGGAACACATAGTGCATCATGGAATGCACGATCATCAATGTCGAAAGAACCTTTCCCGCATACAGTCATAACAATGTTATTCCCCATCAAAATGTGTGGGGTAGCAGAAGCCTCAAGAGAAGAGAATAAACCCTACTTGAAGATGTCATATGGCATGAAGCACCTGAATCCAATAGCACCCTTTCCTATGTCCTTTCTATCTATCTAAAGTGATGATGAAGAAGAATACTTGTGAGAAGTAGAAGAATAAGTAATATCAATGTTTCTCTCCTGAAGAAGATCTTGGAAATTAGAAATTTTATTTTCATATCCATCTATCTTCTTCTCACAAAAAAGAGAGTCGTCATGATTTCCCTGTTTATAATAAACACACTTAGGTCTTTCTATATTCATTTTTTCCCCCTTAGGAGAAGGTGAAACAAAGGAGTACCAAGAACTAGAATCCTTGTTAGACTCTGTGGGTGACGACTTTGTTTCTTCTCCTGCTTCCCTGAAGATGGGTGAGCTACCAATGCATGGTTCTATGATCCAGTGAGAGAATCAAGCTAAAATAGCTTTTCCTTCTCACGAGTCAAATGATCAAAAAACACATCAAAAGTAGGCATGGCAAATATTAGACCCAAATCATCGATGGTAGAATTGAATGTAGAAGAGAATATCTGAAAATAACCACAAAGCTTGGAAAGTATCAGATAAATACACTCAGTATATGTCTTATTCTTTCCACAACTATGTAAGAGGGACCTCATAGATTTGAATTTTTTTAAGAAATCCTGAATAGAGGAAAATGTCTCAGGAGCCATGGATGTCTATTATGCTTCGATCTGAAGTACCAGAAACTCATTTACTATGGGGTGATCGCACAATAGTGTGTCTCACTTTCTGGCCAACTTTGACACAAAGATTAACATTTTGAAAAAAACTTCATTTTCGAACACCTATTGCTGCAAAACTATAAGGAATTTGAAGATTATATAAACTAGGGTCTTCTAGAATTTTCTTTCTAGATTCTAAATAATTTTTTTTTTCAAATGAAAAATTGATTAAAATTCATTTTTCCTTCTCCTTCGAAAAGTGGTTTGTCTGAAAAAATTGTGATTTTAATAAGTGACTTACACTTGGATCAGTATAATTTTTTTTTTAAAAATATTATAATGATGTAATTCTTTCAATTTATATTTGTGACTTCAATATCTAGAGGATGTAATTGGTTTCATTCATTTTGGGTCAATATTTCATAGTTTATTAAGTTTTAAAGTGACAGTAATTGTAATTTAGACATAAGGTCACTTTGATCACTGTAACTTGAAATGTATATATCAAAATTCAATTTTTTTTAATAGAGAAAGGTAACACAAATCGCATCATGTTAGGGTTTCATATGGTTAAGGTTTCATGTTAATTTTATGTTTCGGTTTCATGTTAGGTCCTTAATTTGTTATTTGTTTCATGTTACCTAGTTTCATGTTAGGGTTTCATATCTAGTTAAGGTTTCATGTTAGGGTTCAATATCCAGGTTAAGTTTTTATGTTAGGACCTTTCATGTTATGACCTTAATTTGTTAGAGTTTCATGTCTAGGGTTTCATATGGTTATGGTTTCATGTTCTAGGGTTTCAGATCCAGTTAAGGTTTCATGTTAGGGTTCAATATGGCTAAGGTTTTATGTTAGGGTTTCATGTAACCTAGTTCAATATAGTTAAGGTTTCATGTTAGGGTTAATGCATTACAATTTATGTTGACTTATGTTTTAGTTGAACATGTCTAGTGTTAATTTGTTAGAGTTTCATGTGTTAGGGTTCAATATGGTTTTAAGGTTTCATACATTAGGGTTTCATGTTAAAGGGTTAATGTTAGAGTTTATGTTAAGATTTATGTTTCAGTTTCATGTTAGGACCTTAATTGGTTAGAGTTTCATACTAGTATTTGATATGGTTATGGTTTCATGTTCTAGGGTTGCATATCCAGTTAAGGTTTCATGTTAGGGTTCAATATGGCTAAGGTTTTATGTTAGGGTTTTAGGTAACCTCGTTTGAAATATGGGTAAGTTTTCATGTTAGGGTTAATGCATTACAATTTATGTTTATTTATGTTATAGATGAACATGTCTAGTGTTAATTTGTTAGAGTTTCATACACATATTAGGGTTCAATATGGTTTTAAGGTTTCATACATTAGGGTTTCATGTTAAAGGGTTAATGCTAGAGTTTATGTCAAGATTTATGTTTCAGTTTCATGTTAGGACCTTAATTTGTTAGAGTTTCATGCTAGGATATCATATGGTTAGGGTTTTGATGTTCTAGGGTTTCATATCCAGTTAAGGTTTCATGTTAGGGTTCAGTATGGTTAAGGTTTTATGTTAGAGTTTCATGTAACCTAGTTCAATATGGTTAAGGTTTCATTTTAGGGTTAATGTTACAGTTTATGTTGATTTATGTTTCAGTTTCATGTGTCTAGGGTTAATTAGTTAGAGTTGAACATGTTAGGGTTCAATATAGTTTTAAGGTTTCATGTTAGGGTTCAATATGGTTACCTGGTTTCATGTTAGGGTTCAATATGATTAAGGGTCCTATAATATATCTTAAGGTTCCTAGGTATAGATTAAAGAGTTCTAATAGGTCATCCTCCTGTATTTTAAAGGGTCATACTTGGGTTATTAAAAAGGTTTAAATGCCAATGTAGCCTGGTCTTAAAGGGTCCTAAGGTACACATGTACTACTTGGGTCCTCTACTTGTGTCTTAAAATGGACTAGGACACATGTACTAAGGCATGCAATATTTTAACATCTAACTCTACATGAATAACATATATATACAAACATAAAGTTCTAAAACATATACACATGTAAATAATTTATAGAGAGAGAGATTCCTAATAAATTTACTAACTTTAAAAGTAATTTAAAAACAAATATTTTAAATTTCTAACATTTTGTACTATGGTTTTCTATCATTTTTTTATGTTGTACTAAGTTACAAATTTTTATAACATTTGCTACCATTCTAATTACAATTTTCTAATTATAACCAAGTTTAATTTTCAAATATTTTCTAATGTCTTATAATATTTTCTAATCTTTACTAAATTACAATTTTCTAATATTTTCTAATGTATACTAAACTTTACAATTTTCTAATTTTAACTAAGTTACAATTTTATAATATTTTCTAATGTATACTAAACTTTACAATTTTCTAATATATACTAAGTTATGTAATTTTCTAATATTTTCTAATGTACATATTAAGTTACAATTTGCTAATATTTTCTAATGTATACTAGGTTACAAATTTCTAACATTTGCAAACATAAATATACTATGATGTTTTAATGTTATCTAATATTTTATAACAAATTAGTATGATTTTCTAACATTCTACTATAATTTTCTAACATATTCTAAAATTCATCTATCATTTTCTAAAATTTCTACAAACTAAATATTATTTAAAACAAATAATTAACTAAAATAAATATAAAACATATAATTTACCATTAAAAATGAGAAAAATGTGTGTACCTAATACTACGAACAATCACCAGAGGTCGAACAAGCTACGGAGCTGCTGACGTCACACTGGTCGTCACTGGTTCACTCTAAACCCCGGGTCCACAAAATCTTGAAAAGTGAATAGTAAAAATGAAATGGGTAGTCAGAAATTTATATAAATTCTGGCAAATAATGGCTTCACTTGAAGCATGGATTCGCACAAAGTACCCTGCGTGGGGTACTTTGAGTGAAGTCAAGACTTCACATGAAGTCCCCCACGTAGGGTACTTCACGCGAAGCCTATGAGTCACTTCAGGCGACGTGTTGGCTTCACATGAAGCCACCAATTTTTTTTTTAACAAACTCTGAAATCCTTCGTCCCAAAAAGTGGGACACACTATCGTGGGATCAACATATGCCAAAGAGAGTTTAAAACTTCTCCTACATCTCAATAGGAGTATCACAACTATCAAGGTAAAAAATCAAACTATCTGAAACATGCAAAGAAAGAACACCCATGGCCTCATCCATCTTGTTTCTGTGCTACATGACCTTGTAAGGATGAGTCAAAATGGGATGAGTAGTATCCAAATGAGACCATAACCCCATGTAACCAGAGAAGCCTAGTCATACAAGATTGCATAAATGATAATTATGTGGTGTGAGAAACTCAAATGATGTTGAATCTGCCATGTCGTACCTTAAGTCTACTTTATTTTATGTTTTCTTTCATAACTAGACAGAAGATACATAACGGTTTGTGTTTTATGTGTTGGAGTGTTATGGTTTTGATGATATAAATGACAAAAAAACTAGAAAGAAACACCCCCCCACAGAGAGAGAAACCAAACCCCAGTACAACTAAGAAGCTAGAAGAAGAAACACTAAAATAAGACTAGAGAATAAATGGATAAAACACCTAGATAATTCCCCCAAAAGGATCTCAGATCTGAAGAGGTCTCATCAAGAGATTTATGACACCTGTTTGTGAGAAAAAAATATAGTCTGTATTCTTAGTCTATAGACTTGGAAGCGTAAAAAATAAGGGCTCTCTTTGACTGAAAAAACCCAGTAAAATAGAAAAATATCGTAATAAAAACCCTTCCAAAATCTCTGCCTCGGAGATAGATTTCTGACACTATCTGTTTGAAAAAAAGAGCATATGTTTTCTCAAGTTATGAGCAAAACACCGAAGACTGCTACAAAAAAAAAATAGAACCAAGAAACCCAAATTGCCATGCAAAATTTTTTATTTTTTATTTTATATTATTATTTTTTTAAATAGTGGCATGAATTTTGAGGTAGCAGGGAAATCAAGGTAGAATCAAAACTGAGGCATTTTTTTTCCTTGTTAAATGGGCCAAGGTCGTGCATGCAAAAAAGAGGGCCAAGATTTCAACTGTGTCCAAATTGGACATGCGTTATATGAAAATAGGGGTTTTGGGATGCAACCCAAATTTTAGTTTTTGCTCAAAGTGATCCAAAAAATAAATCCTCCCAAAATCAACTAAAATCTGAGAGAAAAAACTTGAATTCCTTGGAATTCCAAAAACTTCAAAAACTCAAGAACAAGCTACAATAGCAAGGCTTTGATACCATGTTAGAATTCATAGAATTCAACCACCAAGATCCACTGCATGCAAAATAACCTATTTCAAAAGCAAATCTTGGAGACAAGAATATTCTAAAAGACAAGATGTCCATTCAGAGAGGGAATGATAAAATACAAAGAGATCAATCATTATAAAGGAGATCGAGCACCAAGTAGGTGGAGAAACCCATGTTGCATGAATAATTAGTAAAGAATTAATTATTGCATGCCTAAAGTTTAGCTTAAGTGAACAAGAGATAAAAAGGTGACTTAAACAATTAAATCAATAATGATTTAATTAATAAGTGACATAGAAATACCTTTTTACTCTAACACATATGTAGGTATTCCATTAACCTCAAGTAAAGTCAACAACTCAAACTGGTCAAATTTGTTGCAGATTATTAAGATGGAGGTGTCTAGTTATAATTGAACTTTCCTTTGTATAATACTACAAAACTCTAAATGTTTAATACTTTTTTTCAAAGTATCTATATCTATATTATGTCAAATTTCAACATACCAACTATGTGGGTTAGAAAACTTAATCAAATAAAAAGAAGGCTTCTTTGGTTTAGTATGAAAACAATAAATTGGATCTCTTTAGTTGACTATGGGAAAGTCTTTTCATCTAAATATGTTGGAGGACCCAATGTTAGAAAAACACATCACCTCAATATTTCTTTCTTATATAAAGTTAGTTAAAAAATCAGTAATGAGTCCTTTTATTGGACCAAATTATGGCATCATAGTACCTCTAGAATAACAATGGCTTACTATTCTTAGAAATCAAACAATTGCATCAAGGTTCTCATGTTTGGAACAATCTTACAAAGAAAAAAACCTCTTTTAATGCAAGTATTTATATGGAAGATAACTAATGGTGGGAAGGTCTATTTTTTGAATTATCAATGGATCTCCTCATTCCCTATGGAACATCACTTTAATTACTCTTTTTTAGAAAGATTTTTGACTAACAAACTCAATTTTAAAGTGTAGGCTAATTGTGATACCTCTTTCTCTTCCTCCTCTAGGAAAATAGATTAGTCATGGTTTGAAGGGCCTCTTTTCTTAGTGGCCATTATAATTATTCTTTTTAAAAATTTGGGATTTTGTAGGTTGAATAGTGAGGATTAATTATTTTAGCAGTCGAACCATGACACAATCTAATCTGTCAAATTTGGCTACAAGGTTATTTTCCTCCAATGGCCTCAGTATTTTAGGTGGTCCAATATTTGGAGTTCTAAAGATATTACTAAAATTTGTTTCTTCTCTCTTGTATATCAAATTTATCGCTCTAGACAATATTCAAAAGAGAGGGATCCAATTGGTCAACATATGTGTTCTATGTGAAAAGGAGTTGGAGGCATGAATCACATTATGTTAATCTATCCTTTTTATAAATCAATATCTATATTATCTATTTAGTTGGTTTGGAAGAATGATCACCAACTAATTTCTTCTAGTTGACTACCCCTAGCTATCACCATTTTGTTGTTAGACTATGGTAGCACACCTTCTCCATTCAAGATAGTCATTATGAAAGGAGCATAATAACTGTAATTTTAGAGATAAGAAGATCATTTAGGAGGCACAAGTACTTTATTAATATTAATTATATTAAGGAAAATATTAAGTATTTTTCTGGAACTGGGGTGATTTTCAACAGTGCACCAACGTCCCTCATTAGATTCATGACATTGTTTAACTACCTTATGTGGTTTCTATAAGTCAAGTGGTTGTATCACACATTAATAGGTTTATATTTTGGTGCAATGAAAACTACACTTGTAACACTTCCTAGTGAGTTAAAAGATGTGGCACTAGGGTTCATCATTTTTTTCATCTTTGAAAGCAGGTTTAAATCATATCTAGTATGTGACTATGTTTAATTTTTCTTTTTGGATTACTCTTCTCTTCCTTATTCAATTAATAATATCAAGGTTAAGGGGGGTTATTTGTATTAAGTTATCATTTTTATATTACATAAATTTAATCTAGCCCTCTTCCTTAGTTTCGGACCTAACGCCCCTTCCCACTGCTACATAGAGTGGGATTTTAAGACAATATTTGAGACAATATTTGAGCGAATTGTCTAAATTTAAGATAAAAAAAAAGTTGTGTGCTATCTTAAATATTGTATTTAAACAAGTGTCTTAAATTATTTTCTTAAAAAATGTCTTTACAAAGACAATAAAAAACAACAACATTATTGTCGCTCGAGAGACAATTTTATTTATAGAGATTAGTCTGTCTCAATCTCAATATTTTTATTGGAGAGACTATCACTTTTGTCTCTATATAATATAATGAATTTTAAAAAATAGTTCACTATTAAAATAAATCAATAATGTTAACTATAAATTACAATATTGTTGATTAATTCATATTAGGGCACGATGGAATCAAACCACCACCATCCTTCTTGTAAAGTAGGTGGTCTTCCATTGAGCTAGCGCCCTTTAGATGTATAAATGTGTATTTTTATAAACTACAAGATCAAGTAAAAAGTGAAAAGGATCTCATCTTTTGTTTTGTAAATGTGTGCTTTGGAAAATTACTAATGGTAAAGCAAGATATTGTGTCATCAAATATTACATCATGAGCCTTATTCAAGGTTGTGACAAGGAGAGACCCTACTCCATAAATTGGCGATTTATGCACCTAAGAAACACATAAAATGGTTACACTTATCTTGGACAATTGTTTCACTAGTTTTTCTTCAATATTTTTTCTTATTTAGAAAAAAACTTGAATTGTCATATTCAGGAAAAGCAAAGAATGCTTACTAATTATGATATTTGCAACAAATCATGACACCCACTAGAATTCAAGGCTTGATATAAAACATCTACTTCTTTGAAAGCATTTTCTACCACTACCACAATATATTTTGATGCATTTAACCAAAAATAGTTGACAAAACAAAAATTGATAAAATTGAATTTGAAACCCTCAATGCAAACACATATAACTATTTGAAAAGACGAAGCATGTATAGAGACTTTTAATTGGAATAGATAAAACTAAATTTGAAACCCTCAAATGCAGACACGTGACTATTTGAAAAGACCAAACAATGAGTTTGACTAAAAAAAACTACAAAGTTGAATCCCAATAGAAATATCACAACAAGACCAAGCATATTCATAGAATTCAGCTTACTTAAGTATATACTTGCATTGAGTGATACTTTGAAGTTTCAAACACAATAAACGGTGAATAATCCCAGGAATTGTGATTATAAATAAGACAATATAATAAAATTAGTTCCTTTTTAGGTGTATCTTTTACCATCATATTCTTTCCAACCCCCATCCCACCCCCAAGTAGAAGCAGCACAAGGCTTTCATCATTAGCATTCATTGGCATAAATACACTTGACTCATTAGGATGAGTAGTAAGACTACTTTAAGCTCACGGGATTTCGTACTGATGTCAAAAAATAGCTCTCAAGTTTTCATCATAAAATAATGAAAAATGAAATAGAATTATATGGTACCTATAGTTAGGGTATGCTCAAAACCTGAGTAGCAAGAGTACTTAGAGCTCCTCAATTTTGGTACAGAATGTCAAAAAAACAAGCTCCTGTGGGCAAGGAGTGGAGAAGAGGGTGAGGCATCAGTGCAGAGCATAAATGTCATTTTGGAATAGGGAGGTACAGCTATGTAATTTTATGCAGTGCTCCTCAAAATTTTGGAAATTCTTTACATCGCCAAATCCACACCCTTGAGTTTGACATCGTCAAAGTTAGGATAAACAATGATTATATGTCATTACCTGGTGTATGCCAATAAGATAACAATAACAACCTTAATAGAATATTTTTTTTATGCATCTTTACTTGGACGAGAGAGGGACATCCACAACTAATAGCTCCCAGCCTAGAAACAAACAGATAGACAATGTTTATTTGATGGGCAAAAAATGTAACAACAGTTTTTATTACCGACCCCAAATCCACATATCCTCATGCTAGAAATGATAGAGAAACATTGAATTAATTTCATTCACTCTTGTGTA
Organism: Thuja plicata; assembly: GCA_018584345.1. Lineage (NCBI taxonomy): Eukaryota > Viridiplantae > Streptophyta > Pinopsida > Cupressales > Cupressaceae > Thuja > Thuja plicata. The sequence goes on along the minus strand of MU225105.1, from coordinate 2,565,403 downwards.
TGTCAGTAATATAATAATAATGACTTTGCTAGAGGCTTCAATTTATGTATCTTTATTTGGATGAGAGTTGCAAACTACGACATATAGTTCCCAACCTAGAAATAAACAAATAAATAGTCTCTATATTGATGGTGCAAAAATAAAAACAAGATGTATGCAATTTAATTGAGACAACACTCTAGGTGTTTTTTCTTTAAAAAGATGGTATCTGTAGTTAGGGTATGGTTGAAGTTTGAGTGGTTAGAGCACCCAAATGTTCTTGATTTTGGCACTGGTTCTTAAAAATCAAGCACATGCCTGATGGTGTTCTCTTTTTGTAACCTATCCATAGTGGGAAGTTAGCATATGGTTGAAGCCCAAGTGGTTAGAGTACCTAAAGGCTCTTGATTTTGAGTGGTAGGAGTACCTAAATGTTCTTGATTTTGGTACCAGGTCTCAAAAATAAGCACATGCCTGATGATATTCTCTTTTTCTCCTATCCATAGTAGACAGTTAGGGTATGATTGAAGCCCAACTGTCTACTATGGATTGAATTTTTCTCTTGAGATTCTTCATAATATGTTCAACATGTTGTTTCCTACAACTTGTTTGATATATTTTAGAGAATTGATATGTAGAACCTAGGTGGTCCCGCAATAGTGTGTCCCACTTTTTTGAACATCCTAATTTTTGGTGAAATTGCACATTTTTAAGAAAATATGATGATTTAAGCCTTGAGAGGTCACATTTGAAGGAGTAAATTCAAAATGGCTGGATAAAATCATCCTAGATCAAAATCCTTTTGGTATAATCCCTCTACTCCTCACTCACACCTACAATCAAGTCTCCTTTGAACCCATCAAAATGATGACAAAAACTCACTTTGACATTAAATTTTTGTGGGATCAAATAAATTCATTTGAAAAAACCAAATACAGGATGATAGTACTCTGAGAAATATTTCAAATGATTATTCGTTATATATATATTGAGTTTATTAAGACTTTTCTTTTTAAGTTTTACTAAACATAGGTTGTCTGACCATTTAGCCACTTCTCTGTTCGATGCTTTTGGAAAAATATTAAATTAGGGAAAAAAAATTATGAAAAATATCTAGGAAATAGGTATTTATGTTACCTTTCTATCAAAAAAATAATAAATTAATTTCGATATATAGAGATAGAGTTAGAGTGATCTGAGTGAACCTATGTCCAAATTATAATTAATGTCACTTCATAACTCAATAAACTATTAAATATTCAACCAAGTTGAATGAAACTAAATGGATTCTCTACATATTTGTGTTACAAACCTAAATTCAAAACAATTATGTTCTTATCAGTTTTATTAAAAAATTTATGTTTATCAAAGTGAGTGTCACTCCTGAAAAATCCTGATTTTTCACAAAAATAATTTTTGAAGGAGAAGGAAAAATGGATTCAAATAAATTCCAATTTAAAAAAAAAATAAAATTCATAAACTTGAAACAAAATGCTAAAAGTCACTAGTTTACATCATCTTCAAATTATTAATGATTTTACAACCATAGATGTTCGAAAGTGAAGTTTTTTTTTTAGAATATTCATTTCAGTGTCAAAGTTGGCCAAAAAGTGGGACACAGTTTTGTGGGATCACCACCTAGAAAATTGACAAAACAACTCCTTACAAATGCTTGTTGTTTTAAATCAGAATATGCTTGTTGTTTGAAAATATAATAGTATTATTTTGAAAAATAGCTTTGAGTAAACAAAAGTATAAATGCCAAGGGGGATAAATGACCCACAAACTTGTTCCAAACAAGGTCTGGGTTTGAAATTGGAGTTATAAGTACAGTAGCTGCCTAGAATTGACATCCTTTATTTGAAGCTTGCACCCTAAGAAAAAAATGCATTGCCTAAAATCTGTGAATAAAAGTCATGTATGCAGCTGCTTAAAACTATGCTAATAATATGGCCAAAGTTGCACCAAATGCTACATAGCTGTGCCAGAAAAAACCTGCTAAAAATAGTCTAAAGTCTGAATTTTCTTTTCTATCTGTTGTATGTATGCCCACAGTGATTTTTGAGTTGCTATTAGTAATTTGAACACATGCCTAATAACTTATTGCCTACTGATGGTGTATTTTTCTATGTTTCTTTATTATTAGCATAGTAATGTATGAACTTATTTGTTGTTGCATATATATATATATATATATATATATATATATATATATATAACAAATATATTCTTGTACAGACGAACCCAAAATGAATCGAATTGAGCCCAAAAAAATTGTACGAATTTCAAACCCGAATCTTGAACCCACACCCGAACCAAAACCTGAATCTGAACAGACAACTTAGCAATTAATCATAAACATAGAGTGATCTTAATGAGATGAAAAGTAACTTAATATGCAGTTGTCTAGCTCATTTATAATTATTGTAGAGAGAGATTCAATTTTTTCTTTAGGGTACATAACAAAAAGACATGAAATGATGTTTTCTACACTTCAATCAGAACTTCTCTTATCAACCCTCAAGTACTCTTTAGCAAGTTTAGAATGGCGAGTATCACCAACAGGTGTGATAATGCGAAGTTTTTGAACTGTAACTTGTACAAGTAATGTCATTTTTACCTCTATTCCTCTACACAAACACGACAAAATAATTACAATCTTCTGATCTATTATGAACTTCCCTTATAAATTTGCAAGGAAGAAAGCAGTCATTGTGCTGTAGGAAGTAAGGTGATGGTTGTTGCCTTCACAATTCCCTATTAATTCAAAGTCACTCTAATTACAAAGCCGATCCCTATTATAATAAAAACTTCTAGTTAGAGGTAAAAAGGAGAAAATAAAACTTGGCTACTCTATTTATTTAGAGGAATTTTAGGATGATAGTTCATTGTTGAAGCTACAAATTAGAGAAGAGACATTTCTGTGCTAGGATATCTAGAGGTTTAAGTGTAGCTCAACAAAGGCTGCTCCTTATTTGTGAACGAAAACTAATATAATGTTTCATTTTAATATGTCTCCTCCCCTATTTCATATGAATTCTAATGAAACATTTAATTAAAATGAATCTCTCCTCATTTCACCATTTTTTGTTTATATGTGAAGGTAACTTTTCATTAAATGCATCTTCTTCTCCCTTTTTCTATAAGAATTAATTAATTAATGTACTCAAGATGAGAAGTATTAGCATCTTATAGGGGGGTAAATTACTATAATGGAGAGGTAGGATTACACAATATCTTAAAATTCTGATTAAATACAAACTTACAATAGACAATTTTGAAGTGTCTTGCAAATATCTTCAAATTTTGGATAAATTTTTTTTATGACAAATACTCTACTATTACAAGAAACGGATCCCCTTAATAAACAAAAGTCACACCAAAATAGGAAAACTCTCACAAAATTGTCTATCGAGCTCTTAGGAAGCACTAATGCATAGTTTAAAACTTTAATCTCCTATACAATTTATACATTGGTACATACTAGGAGTTGGATACTATCTCCTTCAAGTATAATTGAGTACAAGATAAACAGACAAGCAGAGGGAAATAATTAGCATTTAATTTTGAGCTACATAATAAAAAAAATCTAGATTATGAACTTGAAAAGAAATTTTTTATGAACTAACCTACATATTCCCCGAACTACTCAAGCTTCATGAACTAGCCACCTTCTGTCAGCTCTATCCATGGCATCAAATTATCATCTTGCCCAGACCTCTTATGGCATTGATATGTGAAAATCTTATTCAAATTTTTTTTTGCTACTACTAATATCCCATGACTTGGTACAAGAAAATAAATAGTATCTGCAACAGATTTTTCAAGCCATGGAAGAGCATTGAAAAACAAAGAAAACCAAAACAATTGAATGCCTTGCCAATTTTACAAATATATTTGTGAACAATATTTTGTGAATTGAAAAAAAAAAAAAAATTAGTTTTATTTACTAAATATATGAGACCATAATCTGTCAATTTGTTAGTGGTGATGAGCCTCTCAAAAGGCCATCTTTTCCATGTGTTTACTTTCCTTTTTCAGGATTTTGTTTTCAAAGCAGAAGACTTTAAACTTATGGTTTTTTTATATATATATATATATATTATATGTAAGGACATAAGTAGGTAAAATGGATGGCAAAAACATAATGTATTTTTCTTGGAACTGAGACGATTGTTTGGCCAAGCATTTTTGGCACTGCTGCCAGGGATGGTGTTAGTTCAAGCCACTTTGGTGTTCATGATTCCAATTTTTATAATCTAGGATTTAATTTTGAGCAAGCATTTTATGCATAGAAGAAGAGATCCTTGCGGAAGATTCCTTCCTCGTCAATACCAATCTGAACCATTTGATCTTTTTAATTTTGAGCTTGAAGAACCCCAAGTAGATAGTGAAGAAGAAGACCTATTTGAAAATCCATTTGCAGACACCCAAGGAGAAATTTCATCACCCTCATCCTCTGAAGAATCGCTACATCTAGAAGTCCTTTTTCATGAGCCTGAGTATCACGACAACCCATTAGCTCTTATTGTATACCAACAGCCACCACGACAGAAACTAGACCCTCCTCCAAGGATGGCTCAGCCTACCTTTCCCTTCCCAATTCCTCCTCAGCAAGGTAACCAAAACCTGAAGAACATTCCATCCGCTGCACTGCCAAAATTCTACGGACTTATCACTGAAGATCCTGAGACCTTCCTCTTCGAGTTTTATATCCTCTATAGGAGCTACAACTACACAACTGATGCCCATAAGCTGAAGTTGTCTCCATCAACTCTTAAAGAGGCCTCTCTAAGGTGGCTTATGAGCCTCGGAGCTAATGTTGTACCAAATTGGAATGCCATGAGCAACATGTTTCTTGCAAAATACAAAGAATACTGTAGAGGATGGGATTTAAAAGGAGATGACATCTTCAAGATGTCATAGAAAGAGGATGAAACCTTGGAAGACTATGTTTCTAGGTTTATGTATAACTTGCAATGCAATGCTCAACACCAGTTGAATGAGGAATCACAAAAACATCTATTCCTCAAAGGTGTCAATGAAGGAAGTATAGAGGCCTTGGACCTTATGGCTGGCGGCGATATCACCCAGAAAAATTGGGCAGAGATCAAGACCATATGTATAAATTACTCAAGGGCTATAGTAAAAAAAGGAAGAGGATTAAGGGACCTACCTCAAAAGACAAATGGCTCTGGAGTTTCTAAGATAGAACTGTCCAACCTCCTGTCTGACTTCAAGTAGGACATTATCAATGACATGGCCACTCAGCTAGACACCATGTAAGCCTAAAGGAAGAAAGAGGACGCAGATGCTATGCTGGATAAATTTTTCTCCCACTGCAGGAAGAAGAAAATAAACTGTAAGTGCAAAACTATTGCATCTGTGGACACTACTTCAATGCCCACCAAGTTCAAAGCAATAGATGAGGAGAATGGAGAAGTTTTTTACGTTGCTCAAAGGTGACCATGGGATAAGAGACAAGGTATGCCTCAAGACCGCTTAAATCATTTTGGTTATAATAATAATAGTAATCAGTGGCAGAATAAAAACCTCCACAATTTTGTTCCTCAAGGACAGAATTGGAATAATCACTAGCCCAACTAGTAGCCATAGTATAACTATTCTGGGTCCACAACACACACTCCATTTTGTTTCCTTAGACCATGGGGACCCCACTTCTTTTGTTTTTTTTCCTTTCCTCATGTCTGCCCCTCGTAGAGATCCAGTCAGCCACCGGAAAAGATTACTAAAACCAAAGCAGATAAAGGAAGAACCCTTTTTTGGCCTTTTGGAGGACTTAGGTCCTCCAAAATGCCGAAATGGATGAAAGGCTGAAGATCCAACCTTTCAGCTCTTTCAGACTTTCAGAGGACTTAGATCCTCCAAAATGCTGAAATGGCTGAAAGGTCGAAGGCTTGGTTCTCTTTCAGGTCTTTTCGGTCTTTCAGGTTCCAAAACCCTGAAATCACTGACGTCAGACCACGGGTTATAAAAAGGGGTAACCTCCCTTTTTCATTTTACTCTACATTTTTTATGTGTTTTTATTCTTGCTCACATTCTGTCTGCTCCTTGTTGCTGACCGCCTCCTCTTCCAAGTCACCTGGTTGCCCTCCCTTTGCTCGATCAATCGAGGTAGGCTCTCTTCACTCATCCTCACTTGGTGCTTTTGGGTTTACCTAGGTTTAGGGTCTTTTCGGTGTCCCTAGTGCCTGTCTAGCCTAGGGCACTTCATTTTTTTGCCTCTATTTGGGCTTCTATCTTCATGCATCGACAAGGATGTCCTTCCCTATCAGCCCTAGGGTTTTCTGGTGTCATCAGGCCTAGGTTTAGGGTTTTGCATTTTTTTCAGTCACGGCACTTACCACAGGTTTTGGCCTTTGAAGGGCCAAAAACTAGATCTTCATTTTTTCCAAGTGTCATTTCAGATGTTTTGGCCTTTTGAACATCTGAAAGGTCTGAAAGTTCAAAAAGATGAAAGCGAAACCTCTAATCAGTCTATCCGAGCTCCTCACAATGTTCAAACGATTCGGCATCCTTGAGCTAACCCCTCCCAGTTTGGTGTCTAAAACTCTGAAACCCCCGATGGACTTGGCCCTACCATTTCACTTGTTCGCACTTTCAGACTTTTCAGTCTCTGTACTAGTTTTCGGTGTGCGAAACCCTGAAAAGTTAGAAAGTGTCAAAACTTGCACTTTACCTATTTTTTTAGCTCTCTTTACTTTCTTTCATAGTTTAAATTGTTTTTCTTGTTCAAAATAAGCTACTGATATTTGTCTTTTCTTGTAGGAATGACTGAACCCAAGATAACATCCCCAATGAAGTATCAATACAAGGGGAATCCCCTAGCTCAAAGGTGGGGAACAAACATAGTGAGGTAACTGACACCAACATTGGGAATGTGGATTGGAATGAATTCCTGACCCAGTGCTCCCAACCGGAAAATAGATCTGAGGACTGTACCTCATTATTCCTATCTGGGCTAGTAAATGCAGCTACACACCCCGTGGCTATTTCATCTTTAGAATTGATCATCACCCTAGCTCATCATTATGATTTAGATAAGAGAGTGGTAGTAAACTCTGAGGATCAGGTGGTGCTAGACATCAGGCCAAATATCATTGAGGACGTCTTTCACCTTCTTAAGCATAGACAAATTCTATGACTTTTATATTGAAAAGGGGACCAAGTGGTTTGGTAACAGGGAGCAAACCATAAACAAGATGATGAATAAGGAATACCTCAAGAAACCACTTCCCAAGAACAAATTGGACAAGATAGACCTACGAAGAGGTTATATGAAAGATGATATCCAGGCAGCTATAACAATGATAAGCATGGTGAATGGGTTACCATAGTCCACCCAACTCGAGCACTGGATGATCCTACTTATAGAAAGTATCCAGGAATGGAAGGCAATATTCGACTCGAGCACCATCATTAGTGACAATCTGGATGAGCAGTTGATAGTAGTGAAGCATAACCCCAAGTTCTACATTAGCACTTACATAGTGTATCTATTAGCTGCACGGGCAGATTATCCCGGCCTCACCAAGAGGGGAAGTCTGAATGATCCAAATGCATGGCCCCATCTTGTATACCCGCAGTTGGTAAAAGGAGAAAAAATTTCAAAGGATTTCCTTTGATTATAGAATAGTCAATGACACATTCATATTCGTAGTAATCTGATCTATTGAGGGTTACTTTGCTAAAAGAATGTCAGAACAAACTGCTGCTAAGGTAAGGGCCATTGGGGCCTATTTTATCCAGTTCAGGAAATTCATGTACATTTGGATAGCTGGGTCAACCATACAACCAAAGAAGCTACCTAGGTATCCATCTAACTGGATAATCATACTAGAGATGGCCAGGCAGCTCACTGATGCATACGAGCACATCAAGCATAAGAAGAAGCACTATTGGGACTTTCCCATCTCTTTGGGGCCATATACAGTGTAGGACATGAAGGTTTGCAAGTCCTTGGCTTTCGAATGGGATGATTGCCCCTTGCAATTTTACAAGAAAGTGCGAGATTGTTTTGACCCCATAGGTACCTACAACCACGTTATCAGAAAATTCTACATACATGAGCCACATCTAGATGATCACTAGATAAATTGCGTAGATGACCATGAGGTCAGAATCTGAGATTATTGCAGAATGAACCTAGCTTTGGAAAAAGAGGTACTAAAAGTTCCTATTTCCTCAAAGGTCTAGGAATGTGATTCCAAAAAGGTCCTAGAAGACATTTACACAAAAGATAAGGTGTATGACCGGCCAATCATGAATGCCGAGGTGGACAAAGATGAAAATGATGACATAGATTTTAGGGCAAGGCACGTGATAAAGACCACTATATCTTGGATCAAGAAGCAACATTAGATGAGTCTGATCCTGGTGAAAACATTAATGGAGCCCTCCAAGAAAGTAGAGAAACAACGAGGAGAGAAGTCAATAGCTCCTAAATATAAGAAGGCTCCAAAGAAGCAAAGAACGGTGTATGGTCATGTACGGCCAGTTAAATATGGATCCAATCCTAGGCCTAAGAAAAATAGAATGATGGGCTAGATTGACCCACTAGAAGGACTGTCACAACCCCAATCAGGAGAAGGCCCATCTACTTCTAGCCAATCTTCTCCCGCCGAGGAGAAGAAAACCTATAAGAGAAAGAAGAGTTTTGAATCTCCTCAGTTAGAAACTGCACAAGAAGAGCTTGAGGAAGAGGACACAAGTGAGCCCTTAGTCTAGAAGACCAGGTTAAAGAAGAGGAGAGAAAAGGAGACTACTAAGAAACATAGAGAGGATCCCAAAGAATAGGATAATCCTTTGGATCCATTAGGACCAGATGAATTTATGCTCTCTAATTTTGAAGGACTAGAAGGCTTTTCTGATCAGGGCCAAGATAGACACACTGGGGGACCATCGCTCATACAGCCCCAGGTAGCCCTCACTCCACCACCATTCTTACAACCTCAGGTATCCCTTTCTCCTCCACTAGTCCAGTTCACCAATCCTTCGGTGAATGTCCCTACTCCACTAATAAGCTCTGATTCTTCTCCAGGGCCTAAAACCCAACACAGTGGGGTAAGTCCAAGTTTAGTAACAGGCAATGTAGCTTGAGGGAGTTATGTTTTCACTCCACCACCCCACATACTTACTCCACCAACTTCCCTACCAACTCCAACACCTCCTCCTGCACCAACCCCACCTCCATCTACTACCACCATCTCCTCATCTCCCACTCAAATCATACCAACACTTATTCCCTCAACATCAAACCCTCCAACATGTTCAACCCAGGTTTTTGGAGAAGCCGTGAGTGCTAAGGAAACACCACCTTTCCATACCATGCTAGAGGCCATGACCGGTATGAAGTCAAAGGTATCAACTGATACTTTCGGTGAAGAAGCCCAAGATAAAGAAGAGGATAATGTGGTAACTAAACAAGGAGAGAAAGAAGGAGGAAGGGAAGAAGGAGAAATTGATGTGGATGCTAAAGGGGAAGGAATAAACGAAGGAGGGAATGAATAGGAAAAATGGAAAGAAAAGGAATCAAAAAAAGAAACAGAGCCAGAAATACAAAGCCTCACTTTGATCCTCCAGGTTGCACCATATGAACTTGTAGCTACATCTGGTAAACCTAATTGGTTTACCAGGGATATACAACCTAGGAGAAGAACCTATAGTAGTGAATTGGATGGAGAGGACACAAGTATGACATCGGTGAGACAAGCTTTCCACTAGGCAAAAATCAATGTGCCTACAAAGATCTTGTCATATGTAACTCAAGACACTGGGGGTCATTGGAAAGCCCAGATAACTATCCCTCCCCTGAGCACTTCTTAGTTGATAGTTTCATGAGAAAGTTATACATTCAAGGAGGTAGATTTGGGCGAACCCACAAGAGAAGGGAGCAAGACACTAGCAGCTTTAGGGATGAAGTATGCTCTAGGGTTCATGAATAAAGATGAAGAAACCATCAAAGCTTTAACAGACCAAAACAAAGAATTAAAAGGATTCATCCAAAAGGAGGTGGGTCCAAGCGAGCACCGATTGGATAAATGAATTCAAATAGTTTAGAGAAAAGGCAATCTCATCAATATTCAGGCCATACAGGACCATATTGGTTGAGGTTAATTCACTCATCGACCTGGTGGAAGATGATGGGGGTATCGATGCCAAGGTAGCTAAGTGCCAAGTAGCTCTCCAGGATTTGGATGTAATTCGAAAGCAACACTTACAAATTTTGGTAAAAGTCTATGAGGGAAAAGAATTGGATAAATTTGAGAGTTGGATCAAATAGATGACCAAAATAATAAAGGTCTATAAGAAACACCATGCCCTTATAGATGAAAAGTGGGAGGAGGTAATAAAATGGATCAAAGATATAGATACCCTCTTCATAGGGGTTGGCCTCAACGTCTACCGAGATGAAAGCTAACAGGCTCTACGTCCCTCCAAGGAAGTGGTCCAACAGTTTAGAGACGTTCTGGCCAGAGTCAATACCAAAGAGGCCTTGCAGCAACTATTCTACATGAAATACAAAATACACAGGATGTCACAGCACAAAGAAGAGATCGTATTCTTCACTTCTGAATTGACTATCTTAAGAGAGAAGCAAGAATGAAGGGTCATAAAGATAAACAGAAAAGAGATAAATTTTGAGGAAGTCCAGGAGATAGTATAGAGGCTCCGGGAAGCTCACCCAGAAGTCTTCACTGGATAAAGCTCTAGGGTTCAAATACGGAGTAGACAGGGCAATATTTTCAACACTTGGCTAAATTCTTCCAAGGAAGAGTTTTCGGCCTTTCAGCCTCCAATTTTTTGGCCTTTCAGCCCCGAAAGCAAGTACATTTTTCAGCCTTTTGGTGTTCAAATATTTTGGCCTTTTGGCCTCATCAAAGTTTTTTGGCCTTTTGGCCCCCGACAAGTCTAAACTTCTAGGACCTCCGAGTTTGATGATTTTGAAGAACACCTGAGAAATTTTAAAGGTATTAAAGTTTTGGGGTAGAGGTCAAGGTCCAAAAAACTAGGGGTTTCAACGAGGTCACTTTTTTAGACACCAATTAGACTCCATATCATATCCATGGGAAACTTGAGTTTGTTTTGGAAGGACTAAAGGTTTCCTATCAGTTCCCACCACTAGAAACAATTCTAGGTGAAGAATCCAAGAAGTATCCACCAAGATCAAGAAGAAGACTCCCAGTTCACAGAAGGAATTCTCCTCCTTTCTCTCTCTCTTCTTTGGCAAATTTTGCCCTCTTTGCATAAGCAAATGGATTGTAAAGGGTTTAAGAATCCATGCAAGTTACATAGTATCAGCTAGTAGTAGTTTACCTTCAGCAAAGTTCTAGTTTTAGTTCTATTTCTCTAGTTTAGACTCTCTGATGCCCTAACTCCGAAAATCAGAGTTGTGGATCAAAACTCTATATATTGTAATAAAAAAGCAATGTAAAGGGCCGACTTTTGAATACAATAAAGATCTACATTGGGTGCTTCATTTGTGGTGTGTGAATTACTGCTATCTATGTAAATTTATTGAATGTATGTGTTACCCAAATTTCCCATTCTGTGCATTTGGCCTGGTTTGCCTTGTTTGCTTTCTCTGTCATGGTTCCCAGGTCTTGGCTCTGCTTAAACCCCTAAACCCTAAGTCTTTCATGCAAATGAACGAGGCAAAACCCTAAGCCTTGGCACATTATATTTCATCGTTACTTTTTTAAGTCACTTATGGCATGTGCTTATTTTCCAAGTCGCTTGATCGCTTTAGCCTGGGCGAATATTCCTTTTCTTCTCCCGACTCTGCGTCTCCCTTTGTCGCGTAGTCTGAAAACACTTTGGAACATTCCCCTAATGTCTTCTGACTTGGCTACCTTTCTTAAGTCGCATGATCGCCAGATCCACATTATAAGCTTTGAAATGAACGGGACCCACTTCAGTCGGGTGATCGCGAGAAGAAGTCAACAGTCAAAGAAAGGTCTTCCAACTTCATGATCTACTTCATGTCGCATGATCGCTTGATCCAGCCATGACAAACAGTTAAGTTTTCTTTAGTCACGTGGTCTCGTGATTAAAAGGCAGTTAGGAGATGACATTCCCGACCCTGCGACTAGCTGTTTGACGTTAGAAAATTTACTCAGTCACCTTGTCGCTAGAACAGCACGATGACTCAGCTTCCCTAATGCAAACAGATGGACCGGTGGCTGTGTGACAGGTGGCATATGGCAGGTGGATGTGGGTCCTCAGTCGGGTGATCGCCAGACGGAGGAAATTGATCATGCGACTTCGAGACTTGTATGCTTTGCCTTTTAGTCGT
>MU225105.1:2508529-2552074 GCA_018584345.1 Thuja plicata | reverse complement strand
TAACTTTTCTGAGTTCCTGACAGAGACAAAGAGATTTTGTAACCCAGGAGTTCATTTTTATGCAGAAGGCATGCTCTGTGACATTTCTTTGTCCTTGGTGTATTTTTTGTATGAGTTTGTAACTCATTATGAGAAGTAATATGCAGAGCCTTATGTTTCTGGATCAATTTGTTGAATTGTAAACCTTGTCTCTTTTCTTCTTGTCTATATGTGTCTTGATTGTTGATGGATTAACTGTGGATAATTTCTTTCCTCTTAATCAGTCCTTTCACAGCATCTACTTGCAGAAGAGTATGTCTGCTTGCAGGTTGTAACTAGTGTTTACTGTTTAAAGCTGTTAACTGTGAAGAATTCTTTCCTTTTAACTGGTTTACTCATGACCTGGTTATGAAATATTTATGCATGCCTATACAGGGGACTTGTGTTTTACTTAAAATTCAGAGTTAGTTGACCCATGGGTTTATCTTCTGTGTGTTATGTTTTCATGCCAATTTCGGTGCATCACCTAGTAGGTAGTTTTCTTTTAGTCATTTCCCTTTCATGCAATCCTTCTATCCCTTTCCCTCAAAAAGATTTACTTTCCTATTCAAGAAGCAAATTAAGGTGATTATCCAAGAGGAACCATCCTAGAACCTGGAGGTCTCATCTCAGTTAGCATAGGTCCCACAACCTGGAGATGATTCCCTTGTTATACTGGATTATCAAGACCAAGAGAGCTTGATATCAGAGGCACAAATTCAGTGTATAACAGTATGCTTGCATTATTCTTTATTTTCAGAGAGCCCTTGGTGTTATTGTGTTTCAAATTCGTGCTATTTTTAGTTGGAGTTTGCTGCTGTGTATTTGCCTTGATATGATGAATGTGTGGAGGAGATCATCTTTGGGCTTAATGATAAATCCGTCTCGTGGGTGTGCACATCTTAGTGGATTCACGATTTGATAGATTTTGAATATCTTGCATGAGTGAATATGTCTTATCTCCAAACGCTTGCATCCGTGGAGTAGTGAATTGTGACTTGGTCTAATTTATTCTTCGTGGGTTGATCCAAATCTCTGTAGCATTTAATTTGCAAGGAAGGGTTTACAGCGGTTTATGTCCTTAGGATTTCACTTTTCTCACAATTTGCTTTATTTCTCATTACCCTTCCTTCTTTAAAACGCTGTCATTAATTCTAAAAATTACCATCCTGAAAAAATACAAAATTGCATTTTATTTACAACACCCATATTTGTTAAAATGGAAAATACCAAAAAGAGAGAACTAACAATATTTTTGCAGTTTGCTGTCTTGAACGTACCAGAAAAGGCCTCCTCGTGAACAATCACATTTATCTTCAACTGAGTAACCAAGAAGGTTGTGACTCAACCCCAGAGAACCTTGGGAATAGCTCTGTTATTCTTTCAAGAGAGGAAATCAAATCTCAAGATCCTAGCAAGTTGGCTTGTGTTAAAACAATGCTCAACAGAGGTGGCGCTAGAAGGAGGGCCTCAAGACTCAAGAGCTGGATAATATTGGATCTTTCTACCTAGAGAGGTTCGAGCGTGTACTTAGATCATCTCCAAAAAGAGGCAAGTTTCTCGAACTCACTCATCACCGAAGGGGTCGCAGCAACAAGGGTAAAGCAAAAGATAAATCTTTCCATGACCTCACCAAAACTTGGGATCCTCTTGGAAAACAATCACACATCGCTTCCCCAACCATTACTGTAGCCATCGATCAAACTTAGAGCTTTCCAAATCAACATTTGCAGCAACCTCGTCCGATGGCCCTTTTTGCTAATGCAACAAGCTCACCTTTGAACTTTGTTGGGTAGCTCCATGAGTTACCTAAAAATCTAGAGAAGTTTTGTACATGATTCATATATGGTGAATCTAGGATAGCAAAAGAACATATATGTGCTTTCAAGGAAATTTGCAACTGTAAAGAGATTGCCCACCAAGACATTGTCTATCATCTCTTCCCATATACCTTGGGAGAATTTGCATACAATTGGTACCTTAATTTACCACAAGGGTCTATCTCTATATGGAATGACTTTGAAACCAAATTCCTCAATCAATTTAAATTGTATGTCAATCCTGCTATGACACATCACCAGTTCATAACCATGAGGAAAGATCCTAAGGAGCCCATTGCTATGTTTAACCATCGTTTTCACAAAATGCATCAAAAGTTGGAAAATCCTTACACTATACTAGATGAAGCTGTCATGCAAGTTTACTTGAAGGCTCTAGATCCATTTACCTTGATATTTCTAAGAAGGCTTCCCCCAGCGGATAGAGACACACTTGAAAAGGTATACAATGAAGCCATCACTTTCACTCAGCAAATGGACCCACAAGGAGGCTATGCGGCTATGCCCATCATGAGTAATCTTGCTTTCCCACACCCATTTGCAGCAAACAACCAAGCCTTGGCTAGCTAGCTACCCATACCAAATCCTATACCGCCACAACCATGTACAACCGTGCCTCCATCTATTACTTCTCTAGGCTACGAAGCTCATAAAATGGCATTCATAGAATAGAGGGTTGTACCCCAAAATGAGCCTGATACTCTCATGGCTTCTGAGCTAGATGTTGTAAAGAAGACTTTATCACAGCTCATTAGCGAAGTTACCAGAATGAAGCTAAACCCACCCCAAAATCAAGGTGGATACCAATGGGCATTCGCTGGTCCAAATACATATCCTCAGAACCCAAATATGGGTTTCAATGAATATGGCAACAATAACGCGTAGGATAAACCATTTGCGCAGCAAAGGCCAAATCAGCCATGGAACACTAGACCAAATAATGGCAGCATCCTAGCAGATAACACCAATACTTATGAGGCTTCAGAGGCCAATTTTGTCGGGGCTCCAAGTAGGCATAGGACAATAATGGATATGTAAACAAATCCCAAGACCACTACACCCAGAATCCAGAGGGGGTCCCGGTACAATTCAATGCTATGGTGTTCGATTCTTATGAGTCTGGAAAGGAGGGAAGCTTAGAAGCTTACACGGGAGAAGATGAATTCATGTTCCCTTTTTAGAGAGAAAATGAAACTGAATATTCTGAAGTTCATGCCTTCTAGAATGACTAGAAAAACCCACATAACCTTTAGAGTAGAAAGGAACCCCTCACCGATGACATACCTCAAGGAAAGCAACCGACACCACCAGATCCTTGGGCTAGTAACAATCCCATACCTTCAAAGGGCCCAAATGCCATACCTCCTACAATAGGTACATATGCTGGCTACCGAGGAACAACATGGTCAAATGACAAGTATAGTGCAGTGGATGAACTCAAGAAAACTAAGGTGAACATCTCTATGTTTGAATTATTGCAGGGTTGCCCATCTCAAAAGGATGCCCTTTTAAGATCCTTGGATTATTCAAAACCTAACCCATCGACCCACAGCACTAGGGAACCCATGTCTAATGTCAACACATTTGAGGTGTTCCAAGTATTTTTCACAGATAGGATAGAGGTCCCGCCATTCCTACTCAGTCTGTGGATCTTTGGAAAGAACCTACAAAATTGCCTAATCGATTCAGGGGCCTCATGCAACGTTATGCCCCTATCAATTTGCCAAAAGTTGGGGATGGTGCCCCAAGTAACAAACTGGGTGGTCATACAATTAGACAAAACTAAGGTCAGAGTAATTGGTGTGCTCAAAGACATACACATTCAACTAGTCGTGGATCCCCAGATATAAGAATGCATTGATATACACATAGTGGATATTCCTGAGACTTATGGGATGTTACTAAGCTGAGAATGGACTAAATTCTTAAGAGGATGGATCTCTACAGATTTCACCCAACTTTGGCTACCATGGATAGGTTTGAACAACCAAATAAAGATAGATGCAAAGCCGAAAATGAAAAGGATGATCACCGAATACAACACCCCGAATGAAGTCTTGTTCACTCAAACTGATTTAGGCACTTATCGATTGGACAATGTTTTCATGTTTCAAATCTGAGAAGGAAAATAATCAAACCATAGTCCCATCCAAGGTCTTCTAGAGCTGACAATTGGCGATAACATCTTCCAAAGTTTCATCAATAGCACAATAGCTAGCCTACGACACCTAGGCCAAGATGCAGATCCCAACATTTTATTGCTACCTAGATAGTACTGATTACATCAGACTAGCCATTCTGAGTTTACATGCCCCAGTTCTTAAAAGGCACTATCACAAGTGCTGGCTCAAATCACCCAACCAAATGAACCACCAAAAGTAAAGACAATAAAAGGAGATGTTCTTGGGATAGAAGATGGGAACGATGTCACACCAAGAATGGACAACCTAATCCTTGCAAACAACCCACCTCAAGATCAAGACAGTGGGTCAGATCTAGAAGATAGAAGCCTTGCCCAAAACATGCTTAGTGACTAGAGTACCTTGGATAATGGAGCATGTCCCCCTCACAAGAGAATAATGGAAGATAAAGATGACAAACTCGTCAAACCTAGGCATACTCAAAATACAAGAGAATCAACATCTTCTGACAACGATGGAGAGAGGGACCCAAAACCAAGGACCAAGGATTCTTCTAAGAAAATTTCAACCAGACCGAGCCCCACTGAACCACCTTAGATATGGAAACTACGCTTTGACGGTTCCAAATGTAAACAAGGAGTGGGTGCGGGAATCAAGTTGATAAATCCAAGGGGTAAGTCTTTCTATGCTACTTATAGATTACAGTTTCTGTGTACTAATAATGTTGCAGAATATGAAGCACTGGTTCATGGACTCCTCCTAGCTCATGAGAAAGGAATCAAGATCTTGATGGTGGAAGAAGACTCACAATTGGTTGTCAAGCAGATTTGTAGTCAATATAATTGCAATGATAAGAGGCTCTCAGCCTACAGAAATAGGGCATGGGATCTGATCAATGACTTCGACGCGTTCAATATCAAAACCATCCAGAGAAGAAAGAATGTCATCGCTGACGCATTGGCTATCTCAGCTAGTTCATTACACCCAATGGAGAAATCCAA
The DNA here is from genome assembly GCA_018584345.1 of Thuja plicata. Lineage (NCBI taxonomy): Eukaryota > Viridiplantae > Streptophyta > Pinopsida > Cupressales > Cupressaceae > Thuja > Thuja plicata. The sequence goes on along the minus strand of MU225105.1, from coordinate 2,547,076 downwards.
ACAAAATAAATTCTCAGTTGAACTTGTCATGGCCCTGGCCATTCCGAATAATGTCACTAACTTTCAAGTCTTCCAAGATGATCAGCATATCTTAGAGTTTATCATGTGCACTAGCGTGTTCAAAAAGCATATCATCGACGAGGAGAAAAATGAAGAAGAAACAGTTGAACCTAAAGACCCTGAAGAACTTGATGATTATGGTATCATAAACTTGAAAACCAACACCATACCCAAGGGAATGGTAGAACTAGAGAGGATTTTTGTTAGCGATAAGACTGCCATACAAAGGTGTCCTGACGTAACACTTGACGGTAAAGAATGTGACACCTACAACCTGGGCATGGAAGAGGAACCGAGAGAAGTCCACATCGGAAAGGTGGGGACCAAAGAAGAAAAGTAGAAAATGGTCCAGCTTCTCACTGAATATCAAGATGTCATAGCATGGAGTTATGAAGAATTAAAGACATATGACACCTCAGTCAAAGTGCACAACATCCCTTTGAAACTGGATTCTAAGCCCTTTAGTCAACAACAAAGACCCGTGAATCCCACTATGGAGCCCTTGATCCAAAAGGAATTCCAAAAGCTACTCGATGCCAAGATCATCTTCTTGATCCAACATTCTACATGGGTTGCAAACCTAGTACCTGTAAGGAAGAAGACTGGAGAAATCAGGTTGTGTGTAGACTTCTGAAACCTCAACAAGTCCTCTCAAAAGGATAATTACCCACTCCCATCTCTAGATGAAGTGCTACAAAATTTTAATGGATCCCAAATGATTTTGTTCCTGGATGGCTACTCTAGGTATAATTAGGTGATGGTACAAGAAGAGGACAGGATGAAAACAACATTCACCACTAAATGGGGAACTTTCACCTATCGACGGATGCCTTTTAGGCTGATTAATGTTGGAGCCACCTTCTAGAAAGAAATGGACATAACATTCAAATGATTAGTTAGAAGGTGCATTATCATCTACATGGATGATCTCACAGTCTACTCGAAACTAAGAGTTGACCATATAAGCGACCTCAAAAAATGCCTCCAGAGGTGTAGAGAATTTGGGATCTTCCTCAACCCCAAGAAATGTGTGTTCGGGGTAACTAAAGGAAAGCTCTTGGGGGAATATCATCTCTGAAAAGGGGATATCCATTGACCCCAAAAGGGTGGAGGCGATCCTAAAATTGACACCGCCTCATAGCCGCAAGGAACTAAAATCTTTCTTCGGAAAGATCAACTTTGTTTGAAAATTCATCAGTGGTTTCATAGAAATAGTGAAACCATTGAATGACATGCTCAAGAAAGATGCCAAGATTGAATGGGCTCTCCTAGCCAAGAATTATTTCAAAGAGATTAAGAGTGTCATTGCCACGACATCAGTCCTAGCCAGTCTAGACTACACCATCCCTTTCAAGGTTTACTCTTTCACATCAGAACACTCATGCGCAGACATTCTCACGTAGAAGAAGAGTAGTGAAGATGAAAAGCCCACCACCTTTATGAGTTTCCCTTTCAAAGATGCTAAGCTCAAATACCCAAACTTGGATAAGAAATCATTTTCTCTTGTCAAGGCAGTGAAGAAATTCAGGCATTATATTTTAAGGAGTAAAGTCATTGGGATAGTCCCAGATGCAATAGTTAAATCTCTCTTGATGCAGAATGAGCTGGGAGAATGGAGAGGAAAATGGATAGCAATTCTACAACCACTGACGTCAGCCCACAGGTTATAAAAAGGGGTAACCTCCCTTTTTCATTTCACTCTACATTTTTTATGTGTTTGTGCTCTCGCTCATGTTCTGTCTGCTCCTCCTCGCCGACTGCCTCCTCTTCCAAGCCACCTAGTTGCCCTCCGTTTGCTTGATCCATCAAGGTAGGCTCTCTTTGCTCATCCTCACTTGGTACTTTCAGGTTTACCTAGGTTTAGGGTCTTTTCGGTGCCCCTAGTGCCTGTCCAGCCTAGGGCACTTCATTTTGTCACCTCTATTTGGGCTTCTGTCTTCGTGCATCAACAGGGATGTCCTTCCTGTCAGCCCTAGGGTTTTCTGGTGTCATCAGTTCTAGGTTTAGGGTTTTGCATTTTTTTCAGTCGTGGCGCTTATCACAAGTTTTCAAACTCTGAAGGGAGAAAAACTAGATCTTCATTTTTGCCAAGTGTCATTTTGGATGTTTCGGCCTTTCAAACATTCGAAAGGTCTGAAAGTCTAAAAATTTGAAAGAGAAACCTCCAATCAGTCTATCCGGGCTCCTCACCATGTTTGAACAATTTGGTTTCCTTGAGAAAACCCCTCTTAGTTCAGTGTCTAAAACTCTGAAACCCTCGATGGACTTGGCCCTACCATTTCGCCTGTTCGCACTTTCAGAATTTTCGATCTCCGAACTAGTTTTTGGTGTCCGAAACCCCAAAAGCTCCAAAAGTGTGAAAAATTGCACTTTAACTATTTTTTCAGCTCTCTTTACTTTCTTTCATAGTTTAAATTGTTTTTCTTGTTCAAAATAAGCTACTGATATTTGTCTTTTCTTGCAGGAATGACTAAACCCAAGTTAACATCCCTAATGAAGTATCAATACAAGGGGAATCCCCCTAGCTCAAAGGTGGGGAACAAACACAGCGAGGTAACTAACACTAACATCGGGAATGTGGATTGGAATGAATTCCTGACCCAGTGCTCCCAACTGGAAAATAGATCTGAGGACTGTACCTCATTAGTCCTATCTGAGCTAGTAAATGCAGTCGTACACCCCGTGGTTGTTTCATCTTCAAAATTGATCATCACCCTAGCTCATCATTATGATTTAGATAAAAGGGTGGTAGTATAGTCTAAGGATTAGGTGGTGCTAGACATCAGGCCAGATATCATTGAGGATGTCTTTCACCTTCACAAAGGCATAGACAAATTCTATGACTTTTATATTGAAAAGGGGACCAAGTGGTTTGGCAATAGGGAGAAAACCGTAAATGAGATGATGAATAAGGAATACCTCAAGAAACCACTTTCCAAGAACAAACTGGACAAGATAGGCCTCTAGAGAGGTTATATGAGAGATGATATCCAGGAAGCTATAACAATGATAAGAAGGGTGTATCGGTTACTAGAGTCCACCCAACTCGAGCACTGGATGATCCTACTGATAGAAAGGATCCAGGAATGGAAGGCAAGATTCAACTGGGGCACCATCATTAGTGACAATCTGGATGAGAAGTTGACAGTAGTGAAGCATAACCCCAAGTTCTACATGAGCAGTTACATAGTGTATCTATTAGCTGCATGGGCAGATTATCCTGGCCCCACCAAGAGGGGAAGTTTGAATGATCCAAATGCATGGCCCCATCTTGTATACCCGCAGTTGGTAAAAGGAGCAAACATGTAAGAGGATTCCCTTGATTATAGAATAGTCAACGATGCATTCATATTCACAGTCATCTGATCTATTTAGGGTGAATTTGCTAAAACTATGTTAGAAGAAGCTTCTGCTAAGGTAAGGACCATTGGGGCCTATTTTATCTAGTTCAGGACATTCACGTACATTCAAATAGCTAGGTCAACCATACAACCAAAGAAGCTGCCTAGGTAGCCATCTGACTGGATAATCATACAAGAGATGGCCAGGCAGCTCATGGATGCATATGAGCACATCAAGCATAAGAAGAAGCACTATTGGGACTTTCCCATCTCTTTGGGGCCATATAAACTGCAGGACACGAAGGTTTGCAAGTCCTTGGCTTTCGAATGGGATGATTGCCCCTTGCAATTTTACAAGATAGTGCAAGCTTGTTTTGACCCCATAGGTACCTATAGCCACATCATCGGCAAATTCTACATACATGAGCCGCATCTGGATCACTGGATAAACTGCATAGATGACCATGAGGTCAGAATCTAGGATTATTATAGAATGAACCTAGTTTTGGGAAAAGAGGTACTGAAATTTCCTATTTCCTCAAAGGTCTGGGAATGTGATTCTGAAGAGGTCCTAGAAGAAATTTAAACAAAAGATAAGGTGTATGACCGGCCAATCATGACCACCGACGTGGACAAAGATGAAAATGATGACATAGATTTTAGGGCAAGGCACGTGATAAAGGCCACTATATCTTGGATCAAGGAGCCACACCGAATGAGTCTGATCCTAGTGAAAACATTAATGGAGCCCTCCAAGAAAGTAGAGAAACAATGAGGAGAGAAGTCAATAGCTCCTAAATATAAGAAGGCTCCCCCTCAGAAGCCAATAACGGTGTATGGTCATGAACGACCAGTTGAATATGGCTCCAATCCTGAATCTTTGCAGTTAGAAAATGTACAAGAAGAGCCTGAGGAAGAGGATGCAAGTGAGCCCTTAGTCCGGAAGACCAGGTTACAGAAGGGAGAGAAAAGGAGACTACGAAGAAACATAGAGAGGATCCCAAAGAATAGGATAATCTGTTGGATCCATTAGGACCAGATGAATTTATGCTCTCTAATTTTGAAGGACTAGAAGGCTTTTCGGATCAGGGCCAAGATACACACACTGGGGGACCACTTCTCATACAACCCTAGGTAGCCCTCGCTCCACTACTGTTCATACAAACTTAGGTGTCCCTTACTCCTCCACCGGTCCAGTTCACCAATCCTCCGATGAATGTCCCTGCTCCACTAATAAGCTCTGATTCTGCTCCAGGGCCTAAAACCCAACACAGTGGGGTAACTCCAAGTTTAGTAACAGGTAATTTAGCTAGAGGGAGTTATGTTTTCACTCCACCACCCACATACTTACTCCACCAAATTCCCTACCGACTCCAACACTTCCTCCTACACCAACCCCACCTTCGTCTACTACCACCATCTCGTCATCTCCCACTCCAATCATACCAAAACTTATTCCCTCAACATCAAACCCTCCAACATGTGCCACCCAGGTTTTTGGAGAAGCTGTGAGTGCTAAGGACAAATCACCTTTCCATACCACGCTGGAGGCCATGACCGGTCTGAAGTCAAAGGTATCAACTGATACTTTCGGTGAAGAAGACCAGGATAAAGAAGAGGATAATGTGGTAACTGAACAAGGAGACAAAGGAGGAAGGGAAGAAGCAGAAATTGATGTGGATGTTGAAGGGGAAGGAATGAAGGAAGGAGGGAATGAACAAGAAAAAGGGAAAGAAAAAGAATCGGAAAAAGAAACAAAGCCAGAAATACAAAGCCTCACTTTGATCCTCTAGGTTGCACCATATGAACCTGTAACTACATCCAGTAAACCTACTTGGTTTACCAGGGAGATACAACCTAGCACAAAAACCTACACTAGTGAATTGGATAGAGAGGACACAAGTATGACATCGGTGAGACAAGCTTTCCACCAGGCAGAAATCAACGCGCCTACAAAGATCATGTCATATGTAACTCAAGACATTGGGGGTTATTGGAAAGCCCAGATAGCTATCCCTCCCCTGAGCACTTCTCATATGACTATTTCATCAGAAATTTATACATTCAAGGAGGTAGATTTGGGTGAACCCACAAGAGAAGGGATCAAGACACTAGCAGCTTTAGGGCTAAAGCATGCTCTAGGGTTCATGAATAAAGATGAAGAAACCATCAAATCTTTAACAGACCAAAACGAAGCATTAAAAGGATTCATCCAAAAGGTGGTGGGTCCCATTGACCCAAATTGTTCAGAGGCTTCATTACAATTCATGCTTGATAAAAGGGCTACACCAGATTTGCTGGCAGGATTGACCCCCTCTTTCATCCAGGAAAGCACCGATTGGATAAATGACTTCAAAAAGTTTGGAGAAAAGGCAATCCAATCAATATTTAGGCCATACAGGACCATATTGGTTGAGGTTAATTCATTCATCGACCTAGTGGAAGATGACGGGGGTATGGATACTAAGGTAGCTAAGTGGCGAGCAGCTCTCTAGGATTTGGAGGTAATTTGAAAGCAACGCTTCCAATTTTGGTAAAAGTCTATGAGGGTGAAAAATTGGATAAATTTGAGACTTGGATCAAATAGATAACCAGAATAATAAAGGTCTATAAGAAACACCAGGACCTTATAGATGAAAAGTGGGAGGAGGTAATAAAATTGATCAAAGATATAGATATCTTCTTCACAAGGGTTGGCCTCAACATCTACCAAGGTGAAAGCCAATAGGCTCTACATCCCTCCAAGGAAGTGGTCCAATAGTTCAGAGATGTTCTGGTCGAAGTCAATACCAAGGAGGCCTTGCAACAACTATTCTACATGAAAGACAAAATACACAGGATGTCACAGCACGAAGAAGAGATCACATTCTTTGCTTCCGAATTGACTATCTTCAAAGAGAAGCAAGAACAAAGGGTCACAAAGATAAAAATAAATGAGATCAATTTTGAGGAAGTCCAGGAGATAGTGTAGAGGCTCTGGGAAGCTCACCCAAAATTCTTCATTGGATAAAGCTCTAGGGTTTAATTACCGGGTAGACAAGGCAAGATTTTCAACACTTGGCTAAATTCTACCAAGGAAGAGTTTTCGGCCTTTTAGCCTCTAATTTTTTGGCCTTTTGGCCACGAAAGCAAGTACATTTTTTAGCCTTTCGACCTCTTCAAATTTTTTTGGCCTTTCGACCCATGACAAGTCTAAACTTCTAGGACCTCTGAGTTTGATTATTTTGAAGAACACTTGAGAAATTTTAAAGGCATTAAAGTTTTGGGGTAGAGGTCAGGGTCCAAAAAACTGGGGGTTTCAGTGAGGTCACTTTTTCAGACACTAATTAGACTCCAGATCATATCCATGAGAAATTTGAGTTTGTTTTGGAAGGACTAAAGGTTTCCTATCAGTTCCCACCGCTAGAAATAGTTACAGGTGAAGAATCCAAGAAGCATCCACCAAGATCAAAAAGAAGACTCCCAGTTCACAAAAGGAATTCTCCTTCTTTCTCTCTCCCTCTTCTTTGGCAGATTTTTCCCTTTTTGCATAAGAAAATGGATTGTAAAGGGTTTAAGAATCCATGTAAGTTACATAGTATCAGTTAGCAGTAGTTTACCTTCAGCAAAGTTCTAGTTTTAGTTCTATTTCTCTAGTTTAGACTCTCTGATGCCCTAACTCTGAAAATCAGAGTTGTAGATCAAAACTCTATATATTGTAAACAAAAATAAATGTAAAGGGCTGACTTTTTAATACAATAATGATCTTTATTCAGTGCTTCATTCGTGGTGTGTGAATTACTGCTATCTATGCAAATTTATTGAATGTATGCTTGCATTATTCTTTATTTTCAGAGAGCCCTTTGTGTTATTGTGTTTCAAATTCGTGCTACTTTTAGTTGGAGTTTGTTGCTATGTATTTGCCTTGCTGTGATAGATGTGTGGAGGAGATCATCTTTGGGCTTAATGATAAATCCATCTTGTGGGTGTGCACATCTTGGTGGCTTCGCGATTTGATAGATTTTGAATAGCTTGCACTAGTGAATACGTCTTCTCTCCAAACGCTTGCATCCGTGGAGTAGTGAATTGTGACTTGGTCTAATTTATGCTTTGTGGGTTGTTCCAAATCTCTCCAACATTTAATTCACAAGGAAGGGTTTACGACAGTTTATGTCCTTAGTATTTCACTTTTCTCGCAATTTGCTTTATTTCTCGTTACCCTTCCCTCTTTAAAATGTCATCATTAATTCTGAAAATTACCATCCTGAAAAAATACAAAATTACATTTTATTTACAACACCCATATTTTTAAAAATGGAAAATACCAAAAAGAGAGTACTAACAATATTTTTGCAATTTTCTATCTTGAATGTACCAGCAAAGGCCTCCTCATGAACAATCACATTTATCTTCAACTGAGTAACCAAGCAGGTTGTGACCCGACCCCAAAGAACCTTGGGAATAGCTCTGTTATTCTTTCAAGAGAGGAAATCAAATCTCGAGATCCTAGCAAGTTGGCTTGTATTAAAAAAATGCTCAACAATAAATAGAACTTTCAATGTCAGTTTAACCCATATCAATAGCAGTTTAACCCATATCGGTAGTAGTTCAATCCATACCAGTAGCTGCAGCAGAATAACCAATCGGGACCCAATCAGCCTAATCAGCAGTAAGCTATTATGCCTCCACCTTAGCAACAAGCTATTATGCCTCTGCCTCCTATAGCCAATAATAGTCCTCAGAAATGACAACTTCCTACACAACTAAATCCAAATCCAAATAACAAGCAGCAAGCCTATTCACTACAAGTGAATGATATCCACCTAAGATTAGGGACCACATTGGCTACACCAAGAGCACCCATAATAACTGATGTTTCTGATATTGAGGAAGCTTCTAACAATAAAAATACTGATATCCCACCTGTTGTACCACCTATTCGAGTTGAGAAAACCCCACCTTTTCCATAGAGATTGGCCCAACCTTTAGTATCCCCTAAAGAGAATACTATTGAAAATGACCTGATTGAACAACTGAAGAAAATGACTATCCAAATACCATTTGTAGATGCCCTCAAGGAAATTCCAATCTATAATAAAGCAATCAAGGAATTCTGTATCAAGCACCCTGGTAGGAAGAAGAAAGATCTTGATACTATCCATGTTCTTGGACAACTTTTTGATCTTGTGCTTAGTAAAACCTTGATGCCTAAATACTCTGATCCAGGGAGTCCAGTGGTTACCATTCACATTAATGGTATACAAATACAGAATGTCTTGATTGATCTAGGAGCCTCTATTAATGTTATGACTATGGATGTGTTGTTAAGGCTTAGTATCATTGGGTTGAGGGAAACACCCACTATTCTCTAGTAAGCTGATAATTCAACTGTCAAACTAGATGGTATGGTAGAGGATATTTTTGTCACATTAGATTCCTTAGACTACCCATTAGATTTCATTATCGTATCTCCCAAAGCCACACTAGGAGGGTATCTAATAATCCTAGGAAGGCCTTGGTTAGCCACAACACATGCTTGCATTGCATGCCGCTCAGATTATTTCTCCTTAATGCTCTCTCATCCTGATGATGGATCACGGAGTGTGATCCGAAACGTTGATGCTAAAAAATACACACAATCAAAAACCAGAAACTCAGCTCTAAAAATGACCATATCTGATGGTATTAATACTAAAAAATTAACCCTATATTCTCTAGCCAAACCTCAAGCTAAACTTGACCAAGTTGTATGGCCAAATCTAGGAGATGCCCCCCTTGAAGCCAATTCAATACAACATCTTATGGTTATTGGTAGAAATCCATTCATGGTCTAACAGGAGGAGGATGACATACTAGTAGCAATCCTTACAAACTAGTATGGCTTTGAAGAACCCTCATGTCATGACCCTAACTGTTGTCTACAAACCATATTGCCCCAGAAGTCTTCATCCAAGTTTCCTGCAGCACCTGATTATCTCCATACTTTGTTACCCCATGAAATAAATTCACCTTCTTTTGCAGAAATTCTTATGTTGGATAAAGTTAAAAGAGTGCATATTGCCTCAAGTAGGGAATTGAATATCAATAAGAATCTCACTAAATCTCAGATGTCTAGCCTTGTGCAACTTTTGCAAAAGAGTCAACAAGCTTTTGCATGGGACTATACTGACATGAAGGGGATTGACCATAAATTGTGTACTCATAAGATTTATATTAGTCCTCAGTCCAGGCCTATTAGGAAATCTCAAAGAAGAATAAACCCTACATTAAGAGATGTAGCAAAGGCTAAATTGCAAAAACTTCTCCAAGTTGGCTTCATATATCCCATTTCTGACAGTCAGTGGGTCTCCCCTCTTGTAATCGTCCCCAAGAAAGGTGGAAAATGGTGAGTTTGTGTGGACTATAGGGAGATTAATAAATCAACCAAGAAGGATCACTTTCCACTTCCCTTTATAGACCAAGTACTTGAAAACCTTGTTGACAAAAAGTATTTTTCATTCTTGGATGGTTTCAGTGGCTACAATTTGATCCTAATTTCACTAGAAGACCAGGATAAGACAATGTTTACCTATCCATGGGGAACATTTGATTATTTTGTCTTACCATTTGGGTTATGTAATGCACCTGCTACTTTCCAGAGAGAAGTGCTAAGCATTTTTCTGACATTGCTGCTGACTATGTTGAAATATACATTGATGATTTGACTCCATATGGAACTACATTCAAAGAGGCTTATGCTAATTTGGAAAAAGTTCTTCAAAGATGTTAGGACTACAATCCCTCACTTAATAGTGAGAAGTGTTACATGATGATGGAGGAGGGAGTTTTCTTAGGGTATTACCTCTCATCCTTTGGTATCCAAGTTGATCCTGCAAAGATTGTAGTAATTGTCACACTCCCAACCCCAGCAAAGCAAAAGGATGTCTAGAGTTTTCTTGGTCATGCTAGTTACTATAGGAGATTTATCAAGAACTTCGGTCAACTTGACGCTCCATTATATAATCTATTGAAGAAAGAAGAAGAATTTGAATGGACAACAGACTGTGAGTCATCATTCCAGCAGTTGAAGGATGTGTTGACAAAGACCCTTATTCTTAGAGGACTAGACTGGAAGCTGCCCTTTCATATCCACATAGATGCATCTGACTATGCATTTGGGGTAGTCCTAGGTCAAAAAGAAGGAATAGTTGAGAACACCATTTATTACATCAGCAAAAATTTGCAAGGTGCATAACTAAATTATACTATTACTGAGAAGGAACTCATTGTTGTAATCTATGCATTAAATAAATTCAGACATTACATAACTAGTTATGAAGTATTTGTTTATACTAATCACTTGGCGATCAAATACTTGATTAATAAACCGGCCATTTCTGGTAGGTTAGCCAGGTGGTTACTCCTCCTGCAGGAGTTTGATATAACTATCATTGATAAACTAGGAAAAGCTAATGTCGTTGCTAATTTTCTCTCTAGATTACAAGTTCTTGATGATCCTGTAGCAATTGATAATAGCTTCCCAGATGAGCACCTATTCTCTCTTGCAACTTATGATCCATGGTATGCTGATATCGCAAACTACCTTGCTATAGGATGGGCACCACCTCATTTCTCACCCCATAAATGAAGGTTGCTGGCTGAGAAAACTTTCAATTTTTCATGGATATTTGGATTTATGTTCTACAAAGGTCTTGATCAAGTCACCTACAGATGTGTCCATGAAGATGAGACCTATGACATCCTTTAGGCATGTCATGATGAGCCATGTGGTGGCCATTTTGCCAGAAAAAGAACAACATACAAGATATTGACAAACGGTTATTATTGGCCTACATTACATAAAGATGTAGCTAATCATACTCGACACTATGACTGATGCCAAAGGAGGGGACATCCCACAAATAATGATGAAATGTCCCTGCAGCCTCAGGTAGTGGTAACACCATTTGACAAGTGGGGCATCAACTTTGTCGGTCCCATTGAGCCAACTTGACATGGTAAGTCTTATATCTTAGTATGCACTGATTACGCCACAAAATGGGTTGAAGCAAAAGCAATGAGGCATGCAAGGGACCATAAATTAGTATATTTTATGTATGAATTTATTTTTACTAGGTTTGGAGTGCCTTGACAAATAGTAACAGATCAAGGGGCACAGTTCACCTCTAACCTTATTGTTGAATTGATGAAAGAATGCATGGTGAGGCATAGTAAATCTTCACCATACCATCCTCAGGCCAATGGATAGGCTGAGATCACAAAAATAGAGATAGAGTCCATTCTGAAAAAATAGTTTCCATTCACAAAAAATGATTGGGCTACTTGCCTTCCTGAAGCCATCTGGACTTACCGCGCAACTTGGAAAACCACTACTGGATTCACTCCTTTTGAGTTGGTCTATGGAAAATCTGCATCCATGCCTATTGAGTTTCACCATAAGACTCTCCAAATGGCATAGGAATTAGATATTAACCTAACCAAAGCATAAGAGGACATGCTCTTGCAACTCAATGGATTGGATGAATACAGGAAATCTACACTTCATAACACAGAACTAATTCAAAAGCAGCGAAAGAAGTGGCACGACAGATTCATAAAAGATAAAAAGTTTTCCATTGGCGATTGGGCATTGCTCGATGATTCAATATATCAGCATACTCCTAGAAAATTTCAAACCCATTGGTTAGGGCCCTATGAAATAGTTTCAGTATTTGATAATGGTGTCGTTCAGCTCTCTACAATTGATCCTGTCATATTCAAACTCCTTGTCAATGGGCATCGCTTAAAGATATATCACAAGCCCGTGAGTCATTAGGACTTCCTACAATAGTTCTATTAGAAATCAGATAGTGTCCTTCCTACAGTAGAAGCATCTAGGTCTTCCACCCAAATTTCTGCCAAGCCGTGATTTTATTCCAGCTTCCATAATAAACACTTCACTTCCATGATTTTCTTTCTTCATAATAAAAATCTACATCGCCTTTCTCTCTTCCACGTGTCCGCACTGCAACATCACTCCATCAGTGCATGTCACCTAGCATTACACTCTTTCTTCAGCACATTAGGTTAGTAACACATACTTTTGCACATAAATTATTTTATTCATTTATTATTTTGAAATGAGTGTACTTTTCTTTTTCTATTCTTACACGCACCGGCCTAGTGGGACCCATGCCTTATACTTAGCTGGGGGGAGGGGTTCGTTATTTAATTCATGCTTGTTTCAATACTTCCAAATTAATTTTAGCAAGTGAAAAAGAAAAACTTTATTTCTTTCCTATCTTTTCATGGTGACTGTCGTCATGTGGGTGCTTAGCTGTCCTTCATTGGTTAAGTCATCATGATTTAACAGTTGATTTGAAAGAAAATTAAACTAAGGATCACTTAATAATGAAAATTTTGTGATGTTTTCAGGTGGTGAACCTTAACATGCATGAATGCATTTATGAAAATCGTTTGAATTAATGCTTCCTTGCTTAGAATTAAAAGCTATCGGTAGGAAAGCCAAGCATTTTTCAATTTTCTGTAGCAACTAATCATATCCTGCAAAGCTATTTTCTTTATCATTTACAATGGGCAGAGACCTTCAAAGGCACGAGCCAATAGATCATCAAGTGTTACTTGGGTACCCGGCTTCCTGTGAGTTGTTTTAGAAATGGGGATGGCTGGACTACTGCTTAAGCCTTAATGGCTTCGATGACGAAATTGCTTTTCAATTTTTGAATACTTTGAAAAATTGGTTTGCAGTAGTGAAAGGTCTGAGGGTTTAATTTTTAGAAGATATTATGGCAGAGGTTACAAATTTTCCACAGGAAGGGGAAAAGTGGACAAAGGATATTGACTTGCGCTCGGCTAGGGCACAATTTATCCTGCATAGTGACCCAAAGTTGGATATTGATAAGAAGCAGGGCACTGCAAGAATTCTATTACCCATAGATTTTTTGCAGCCAACCACATTTATAATATCTTACTTCACCTGTGAGGGATGTTACAAGTACTTGCATGGACTTCAATATTTTGAGTGCCCTCTTCCATGAAAATAGGCTAGTAGACTTACCTATCTTTCTTTTTAATATTGTGAAAAAAAAACATCTCTTGTTCAGTCAGGAAAAGCACAATCTGTTTCCCATCACTGTTTAATAAAGTTATTTATAGAAAGGGAGTTAATTAAATAGTCATTTGGGACTTGGGAGACATTCTTGGCTATGGAAGATTTAGCACCTAGGGTGGTTGGTCTGAGAGGCCAGGGTGTAGGTAGTAGGGTTAATACAGCAATTTGGGTTCATAAAGTAATCCATCAAATAGAACCCATTCTTGAAGCATCCTCTTCTAGACCTACCCTATGTAGGAAAAGAGCCTGCAATGATAACACTCCTATTTCTGATAATAAGGAAAGAAAAACTAGGAAAGCTGCTGCCACTCCTGACACTTCACCGTCTGAAGAGACTAGGTCTACTATTGTAAATGGAAAAGATAAAACCATAGATACAGAGGAAATGACTCCAGAACAATAGCCAGCTGATAATGAAAATATGAATAAGATGCCCGAGGAACCCTTGCCTTTTTCCAAGGAGGCAACACCAGAAGAACCTCCTGTAGCCATTACAGGGGAGGTGTCCTTCACCAAAAAGAAACACAAGGAACCTATGATCTCTTTTCAAACCCCTATGAGGAAGACTCCTAGACTTTCTTCTAGTGCTAGTAAAGCAAGAAAAACCCCTGATTCAATTATAAATGTTGAATCCTTTGAGTCTACAGAAAGGTCCTCTTCAGAGGCAATGGCTTCAAATAGAGAAGATAGTGATACCCTAGCCCACGTTGTGGATTATGAAGTTATAGCTGATCCACAAGTTGAATTCATCCTTATGGGCAGTGACAAGGATTCTTTATAAATGAAGGGATTTTACAATAATTATGTTCAAGATTCTGATGACAGTTTAGAGAATCTTCCTCCTGATGAATTTCCTGTAGTGAATGAGGACATTGTAGAAGAAGTGTTTGAGTAGTTGAGAAAGGATGGATTGGACACATTAGCCAAGGTAGCTGAATCATCCCAAGTGAATGATTTGATAAAAACCCTTGTCTACTTTCACTAATGTGGAGAAAGTAAAGATCCCTCAAACTGCATTTGAGTGGATTGATGTCCTTTAGTAAGGACCCATGCCACCCTCAGATTTATCCACACTATTAGCAATAGGATTAAGTTTGTACCAAAATATCACCTGGGAAAAGACACAATGGGAATTGGAGACAGAAAAATTAAAAAGGATAATTGAGGACCAAGCTTGTCAGCTTGAGCATAAAACAAATCAGATTGTAGTATTGGAGAGGAGAATTGAGAAGATCATTGAATTAATTCCTGTAGCAATGGCATGTAGGTCACCTTCTCCAGTTTATGCATTGTTCCTTAAGGAACAATTTGTTAATTTTTAATTGACAAGAATTGTTAAAGGATTAAATCCTTCCATTGCTACACCTCACGAATTACATGATGCCTTCCAATCAGCACCTATGCCCATCAAGAATCTATTATGTGAGTTATATCTACACAATATAGTTGTGCTTGACAACAGAGAATGGAATTCACTTCTTTATGTAGGAGATGTTCAGTTGAGGGAAGTTATGTCTTGGATTCAGAATGAGATCAGCAGAGAACATCAGGCTCTCCCATATCGAAGCAGTAAGATAGACACAGCCCTTATGATGAGGCCTGAAGTTCAAAGCTCTAGGTGGACATTCCTTGATTGGATCTCAATAAAAATGAACCCTAGTGTGTATCGCAAGGTTCTTCCAGTCAGAGAATAGGGGCATGCAGAGTGGGAATGACATTCTTCATAAGATGTTGAGGCTGCGATTGCAGCTTGTAGGTAGCGGTGGATAAGGATGCCCCATGATTTAAAAATTAGGGAGCCCCATTCTCCAAAAAATTTAACTCTTGCTACTCATCATGTCCCATGATTTATAATGTTGGGCTACACATTGCTACATTATTGCATTCCCTTACGTTTTCAACCTCCAATCTTCCTACAGCCTTTGCTGGCAGTAAATGAGAACGCAAAAGAACATGATATGGTTAAGGAAATATAGAGATGGGACAGACTTTGGAATAGCCATGGATACTTCAATCATGTTTTTGATGAACTAGGGGAGAAGACTACCAATGACCTAAGGCTTAGGGCCAGGATCAAAAAAATCATGATTTCTAGGGACCAGCAATAGTCCAGTTGGGGGGAATGATGAGCCTCTCAAAAGGCCATCTTTACCATGTGTTTACTTTCCTTTTTCAAATTTTTTTTTTCCAAAGCAGAAGACTTTAAACTTATGGTTTTTATATATATTTTATATGTAAATACATAAGTAGGTAAAATGGATGGTAAAAAACATAATGTATTTTGCTTGGAATTGATGGATAGAAGTTGCAGGATATAAGTGATTGCATGTTGAATAGATAGTCCTTTTTCCTATACTATCTTTATGGGTTGTCTCCTTCCTGTAGCCAAATGTTGTACAAGAATATTGAATGAAATATTACACTTATTTCTTAGTATTAAATGATAAAATATATTTATGCATTAGAAGTTATGTATACTAACCATTTTGTAGGAGTCAAGTTATGGCACATTCAAGAATTCTAGCATGGTGTTGAAAGGGTCAACGACAGCCATTACCTTTAGAAGCACCAGCATAAAGTAGGGAATTAAGTCAAGTAGTTGAAGATGGGTGTGTCACAGAACTCTCATGAAGGAACAAGTCAGTTCAGTTCCTGAGAAGACACCGCGCACAGATCTAGAACCACTGCATGCTATATTCTAGGAAGAACTTGAAGACCTACTATTATTGTTTGAGATTTCTGTTATGAGAATGATGTATCCATTAGTGATCCTCATTAATGGAGTGATACTAGATTTTGGTTGTAGTGTATTTCCTCCTTAAATAAGTGGAATTCTGTAGTTCCATAGGAGAGAGTTAATTGATACAATTTCTGGAATAGAGTTTGACATTGTAGCACTGTTTATTTTCCAAGTACATTTTCCTCCATGAATGAATAGAGTGCATAATTTGAGTTTCAGTCTCTTATCTTGATTTCATTTCTATTCACTCATCCAAGGGGGCCCACTTGGTGAGTGAATCATTTTATTAGATTAGAAGTTATTTCCTTGCTCATTAAGAAGTAAATAGAGCTCTGTTGTTCCTGCAGCCACTAGTAACAGAACTGGTGCACTGTTCCTGCAGCATAGGCGAGCATAGTAACCCCTACTCGTGATTATTGTTTTCTTAGAATAATTGCATTTAATTGAGATAGTATAGGTTCTTGAATCATAATGTATTTCAATTCCATAGGTTTAGCCATGAGAATCAAGGAAGTTTGAAGCATATACTTTGCAAACACCATTCCAAGTTTACGTCCCTGGTCAATAATTAAATGAGACTAAATAATCTACTAAGAAGCCATTTAGGGTGTCCAATCCTAAAGTAGCAGTCCAATGCTATGTGTTTTTGAGATAATTATTTGGCCAAGCAAGTGGATTCAAGAACTTGCCTCTTAAACTTTCTAAAAATTATAATGTAGCCCCTAATTGCTAATACAAATAACTATGTAAAGCTACAATCTTCATGGGTAGTTTTCAAAATAATATTTCTTGAATCATTTAAATAAACCAAATGCTCTAAAGTCAATTAGTAATTCCTAGATTATATGGAGCATTAATTTGATGCAGTTTCTTATGGGGGGTCTTCATTAAGAAAGGTTGGAATTTACAAACTCGGGACAAACATTAACGTGGAATATGTGTTGGGGAAAAAATAGAGCTCTTGATTTGAGTCCAGTCAAAGAGGGATTGCACTCAAACTACAAAAATATGAATAACTCTTGGACCATACCCATTTACTCAAGTGTAAAATCCTATCGTGGATTTCCACTATACACATTTTTAAGATATGATCACATAGAGTTATAATATGGAACTATTGAGAAGCATAATCAAATTTCCTAAGAAAACCACTCATGATTGACAGTTATTTAGGAAACCTAATGTTAAATAGGACTCAGGTAATCCTTTCTTACAACTTGCCACTTGGGAATCAGAAATTTTTATAGCATTGTCACATCAACAATGCACATTGCACAGAGAAAGCAGAGCATGCCAAACCTAGAATCAAGTTGAAATCATTGATTTGTTGACGTAAAGACAACTTAGGAGAAGCATTGTGCATTCTTGTCATTCAACCATTCCTTAGACATTACCATCTTGAACTAGATCATTTTATGTGAGTCTTGCGTTCTTTAGGATGAAAGTTTGATTCACTAGCACAAATTTTTGCCAAATTGAATGTATCATCAATTTTATAATAAACACTCCTTGGTATAAGACTAAGATATATTAAACTAAATTATGAAACATTTTTTATGAAAGTACACTCCATTTCAACAAGCAAAATGAAACATCTCTCCTTGCTGTGACACATGTTTAGCTTCAAGCCTACAATTTATGCCTGGAAAGAAGAGCTTGATAGTAATATAAGCATGCTATTTTCCGATTGAAAGCTTATGCTACACACACACACACACACACACACACACACACACTAAATACAATAAATATTTTATGAATTTATCACAAGGGTCACATATATTTATAGTTTTTCCTAGAAAGAAAATAAATGAACCATATCTTAGAGTTAGATAGTCGATCGATGGGAATGAAATCAAGAATTTATTGCATATCTAAACTGAGTGTTTCCAATCTATCAGTAGAGGAACCCATGTTCTTTGTGTATCATTTCTTAGGAAGTTTAAAAATCTAAAGACAACACATGGATTTAGATAATGGAAACTAAGAAAGGTAGCACACTGTCAAAACCTTTTGACTAAAAATCCACAGGCAGTTCTATGTATCAATACTAATCTTGATGGCATCAAGAATTCTAGATTATGCCAGCCTCTTTTCCCAATAATGGATAGGGAACAAGCCTTCTACCCAAGCCTCTCCATTAAAGAGGTTGTACTTTTTAATTTCATCTAGAATCTCCTCTCTAATATATTCTTCTCTCATGAACAATACTACAAACCTAACCACATGACCGTATTCCTATAACAAATCAAAAAAATTGGACATAAAATTTAAAATAACTTGTCAAGGGTGAAAACACCTAGTCACTCTAGCATTGAGGAATGCTTCACCCATAATGGTTTGGATGAAATTTAACATTTTATTAGTATCACCAATTTTAAAATTATGTAACACATTTTCCATTCTATCTTTCCATTGAAAAATAAAGAGATTAGACAACAAATTCATCATTATCTGAAACAAATTTCTATAGGAGAAACACAAGCTGTTGTATCACTTTATGAATAGATTTCAAAACTATAAAATAAACTCCTATAGAAGTGTTACTATAAACATTGAATGTTCCATGTAGTTTATTATTTGTAATCTACTTAATAGCTCATAAAAAATGAGTCTGGTTTTAAAGCTTAATCATTATCTTTAATGTTGGATGTATTGTATAATGACCAGATTATATTTTACTATCTGAGAAAAATAAAAAATATATCTTAGTGTAATTAGGCTGCAACAATTTTAGTATTAGTTTATAACTAACAATTATGAGGATTTAATTTATTTTTTCCAATCAGATCACTTTGACTCATTTGTCCAAGGTTTGGTAGGTTAATAGGTTTTTAAAAAGTTACTGAAGAATGTTTAAGTATAATCAAAGAAAATATTTATAAGGTTTTCATATATGAACATTTTTTCTAGGATTATACAAATAATATGTATATATATAGATTCTTTTGTTTATCATAATTTTATTTTATCAATTAATGTATTGTCATTACTAGTATAAGTTTTTTTATAAATTATTTTAATTGAGGGGGAAATGCATTCTTAGAAGATACCCTTTTGCAAAACTTAAAGCCACCTAGCACTTGCACCCAACCTCATATCACAGTGGTTCATTTAATCAACAGACCATAGTTTCATAACAGGGGTAGGCCTAATAGAATTGGAACCAAGGTCAATAATATGATAATCGCTCCTACCTCACCACTAGCACTAGACTATGGCCTGCTAGATTAAAATGGGGATTTTGATATTCACAAGGGACATCAATTAAAAGAACAAGGAGTTAATACCCATGCCCATATCCACATCTATTGGTGATTTTATTTGCATATATAACAGCCATACACTTACTAATACACTTCATACCTAGTTTACAAATGATCTCCGGACCACCATACTCATATAACATCTCTCCAACTAACTATGACCAAAAGTTTCCAAAAAGATTTGAAGTTCACATGTTTGAGAGAGTTAAAAAATTTAGGGTTACATGTCACCATGAGGTTTTAAAAATATATTTAACTATTAGTAAAGGTTCTATAGCTTTCCATATGACATAAAAGAACTTGAACAAACTACTTCAATTTCTTTGGAAAACCTTTAAAAAATAGCTCAAATTTTTTGGAAAACTTTAATCAAATAGCTTCAAATATTCTAATATTTTTTTATAACCATCAAGATATATCATTCAAATCCACTAAAATATGAAGGCTAAAAAAACCGGATACACAAAGTGTGAAGCACACAAAACAAAACTAGGTCACACAACAATATCAACTATTTGTCGTATGATTTAATATAAACATGTTTCTATGTTCATGTATCAAATCCAAAGTTTTATATATGCTATTTATGGATTTAGGATTCTGGGGTTTATCTCTTGGCACTATATTCCTCCTCTTAGTTGTATAAATTTTGAAAGACAGTAATAAAAATGTTTTATCATAATTTTTCTCAAAGCCCTGAATTTTTTTTAAAAAATTTACAATTACTTTATCATTCCATAAATAAGAGAAAGTACCAGAGAGATATTGAGCAGGTTCCATTTGGTTTCTTTTTGTCAGAGTGAAATTAAAATACAAAATTATTAATTCCTTGAATTTTTTCTGTCTTTAGTGCTTAAAAATTTGACTGATGGATTTATTTGTTTGGAGGAAAGAACAAAATGTTCTAGCACATCAATCTCTATTTCAAAAAATTTATATCTTATGGGAATGATGGAAAATAGAAAATTTCTTACGGGATTTCAAGATCAGCGTACATGCACTGGCTTGAAAACTGGAAAAATCATGATCTGTAATGAGATAGAGAAATTGGAAACTAGCACGCATAAAATCCAAAAATAGAGCACATAAAATTCAGTCTACGATTTAATACATATAAACTATTTGAAATTCATATAATTTAAAACCAAATATTTAGAATTTTTTTGTAAAACCTTGATCTCCACCCTTAAATTAAAAATCTCATCAAAAAATGAAAATAAATTAAAGCCCTTCGTAATATACAAATGGGATGAAATCTACTAAATGTTGAGTAATAATAAAACACAGAAAATCTATAACCATTACGAACACCATTAAAAGATTTAGATAACTAAATTGAAAGTAAGTAGAATCAGTTCAATCAATCTTTATGCGTGACAAAGATTAAGTGAAAGATTTGGCAACAATGACACAAATTCTCAAAGCCTACACATAACATATCATTGTATTCAAGTAGATAAACAACAAATTCATAGTCATTTACCATAAAACTCCCTGAAAGTTGTAGCTCAAAGAAAAACATAATCAATTACAATTAAAGGGGGAAAAACGAATAGGTAAAAGAAAACATACTTGTACATGGAGATTCTGTAGCCATCGTTGGGGCAGTGGTTGCACAAACAACAAGCATCCATAAAATGAGGCTCCATAGGCTAACAATACCCGCTAGATTTGGCGAATAAGACCCTCTATCCTCCATGCAACCAACCACCGTGCTTTGATTGTTTTGTGCCAAATTGAGAGAAAAGCCTGCTTTGATCTACGACATATTACTGGTACAATTCCTCAGCCTTTATAAAGTGAATCAAAAACCTATAACGCCCCCAAATCTAGAAGAAGACTTGTCAAGACTTGGCATACCATGACAAAGAAAGAAATCGATTAGCCTCCACAAGATCAGTCAAGCCCCAATTTATAAGGCACAAAAAATTGCAACCATTTTACTAATTTTTTTAAAGCACTGATCGCCACCATCAAAATTTACAAAAAAAAAAAATTATTTTTGTTTCTCAAACCCTAAGATATACATTAAAAAACATCTAAACACCCTAATAAAGAGGCATTCAAAATTATACATACCGTGATAAGATCAAAAGGCTATCCTGATACATATTCACAAACTCCTAATACACACGAGTACGAAGACCAGGGGAGCTTTTGTGGCTATTGTATTTGCATTGCAATCCCTATCGGCTTTATTAGAGAATGAAAATTCTCGTGACTAGAAATGAGATGCCCATGAAATCTACTTCTGCCACTGATCTCAGACTAAAAAATGAGGTTATGGGTGATTCAAATCCCACATCTTTACATCCTCCTGTGGCGGTCTTTTTTTCGCTAGGCTCTTCATTGACGGCTCGAGGATGGATCCTCTGATCTGTAGAGAAAAAACCCTATATTCTTGATATGCAAATTGAATAAGACACACAATTCCCGCCATTCCTCTGCCCATCTTACTGGAAAATGCATGTATGTTTTGTCTTAATTTTTTATTTAAGACAATTAAAATAATATTATTTTTTTATTTAAAACAGTTTAAGGAATAATTTGAGTGTTCAAGACAAAATATTAATATTGTCTTAAAATTTTTCTTAAAGTCCCTAGTTGTGTAGTAGTGTCCATTGAGAACGTCATTTTTTTTGTTGAACTATCCAACCAAAAAGACACTATAGGATCATTACACTTTTCTCTAAATAAATTCCTCCCTAGTTAATTGAGTAGAGTTGATCCTTAGAGAAAGGTCACAATGAAAGATGTGAAAAAGGAAAAAGGTGACCCTTGACAAAGCCCTCAAGGTTTCTAAGGATTCCCACACCTCATGGTATACTAAGTCTGACTGAACCTAATTTAGTACTGGATAAAAATAAAAAAAAATTCCCTAAGCGTTCACCCTCTTCTACGGTTCTTCCCCAAATCCCCCTTATCACACTCTTGAGGATAAGTTTCCATCCTACTCAAGGATCATGGACATGGTTGACAACCAGTGTGTGTTGTGTAGCAAGAAAAATGCAATTCTTAAAGTGTTGTTGGTATATCTTAATATTGCCAAAAATAAGATTAATAGATGAGAAGCCCTAGATGTAGTTTATCTTATTTAAAGGGACTAGTCTCAAGATGTTGGAGATTATACGATCTAGAAATTAGTGAATGATCTTATTAATAGATTTAATAATTGGGCTAGTATTGAGGAACAAGCTTGAGAAATCTAGGATTTTATTCCCTCTAAAGAAGAAAAGAAATAAATTGTGTATGACATTACAATAATAAAAAAATATATAAGAGGATCTTAACAAGAAGCCGAAAGAGATTGTTGATTCAGTAAGGAAATGATGGATACAATTTTTGTCTCTCTCTAGATTTTGCGAGTTTAATTTGAACATGGGACAACCAATTTAAAGATGAAAGAGATGGATGATCCTGTTATATAATTCTTGCAACATGAAATCCAAATTAAAAGGTTCTTTTTTGAACCTTCTAGTGGATCTAAATAAAGATTGGAAGGTGGTTAAGACCCCTTCTCTATACTCTTCTAGTCTCTAGGTCTTTTTTATTTTTATTTTATTTTTGTTGTGTTTCATAGTTTCTACTGGTTCTTTTGGCTTGTTATCCTGCTAGGGTCTTTTGCTAGTTCAATTTACTCATGAATTCACTTTTGTTTTTCCTTAGGGATTGATGTAAGGGTTCGAGCACCCTTTTGATTTATATAATTAAAACATAAATATAGTAGACACTAGTAATTTTAGTAATTTTAATGAGCAAAAACTATAATATAATAATTTATTCAACTATCACTAAAATTATAATAGAAAGGTAGGGTACATTTTTATTTAAGGAAATATGCTCACAACAATTGTTTAACAAAAAATGGGCATGTGAGAAATATAATCTAGACTTTTGTTTGTGTGCTTTTAGTATATATTTATTCACCCTAAGAGGTGTATGGTAAACAAAAAATTCACTTGATAACATAAGATTTGTATAATTCCTTGATTCCTCACCATTTATATCTAGAATATTTCACAACTATTATTTTTAATTGCGTTAATTAATTCACTTAGAATTTAACAGTGCTTGATATGTTGTGTCATTTCAAATTCTAAGGATAGCAATTTTTAAGCTAGAGATTACTATATGTGAACCTTACAGATTCTAAAGTAGTGATAGGTAGTCAATGAACCATTTAAATGTTTGATGTCTTATTTATTGGTAAAGGTTAGATGTCATTCACTTTGCGACCATATGTCAAGGATTATCATGGGATAATTTATTATAATATGACACTAGTTACACTAGTAGTTATTTTACTATGTGTTTAGTTGGACCTAAAAAATTTGTTGGGAGGGTTAATAGCTATTAAGTTATAAAGAAGGGGTGATTGATGCCAAGTGATACTTAGGTTGTGAGAAAGACAGATGAAAGTATCACTAATATCACAAGGTGGTATATGTTGGAAGTTAATTCTTACTATGTGGAGAAATACGTTGCCAATGGTCCAAGTGAATTCCTATAGTAAATAGTTGACAGTTTTTTGGAAGTCTCTGCAGATCCTTAGCAACTAGTGTGATTTGTGTTTAATGGATTGAATTAGATGCTTCACCATTGTAGATATTTACAATAGACTCATTTCCTACATTGTGTATGTTCATTTTGATTTTTTTTTGTCTCTTATTTGTGTAAGGTAATATCTTTCTTTGGTTCTTGTTGACTGGACTAGATGGAGTTGGGTCAAATAAAATGACTCTACCTTGAAACCCAAGAGTGGGAAACTCATAACCCTTTAAGGAATGAGAGTTGAGACATTGTAGATTAGTTTCATTTTTTAGTAGAGTCCTGAAAGTGGTGTTTACTATTTTTAAACTATTTCCCTAGGCAAGCTCTGCCATAGCCTAAGAAGAAAGAGTAACAGAGATTGAGAATTTGCAGGAGTCGGTTAGATTGTCAAATCCAATGACATGGAGGTGTGTATAAGTATTATATAGAAACTTGGTGAAGAGACAAGAGAAGATGAATCCATTTGAGTGGATTTCTATTTGAAAGACTTGTTTCAAACTTGTTTCCTTGTAAATAACCCATATTAGGGTTTGGCACTATACAGAGAGTTGGAGAAGTAAAACTTACAAAATCCTTAAGATATCTCAAAAGGGTGTCCACAAAGGTAAATATTTTAGTTGGTTGTTTTCCATAGTTTTGAGTTAGAGTCCTAAAACCTTAGAATTATGGATAATTGAAACCTACAAGCCTACTAGGCCTAAAAAAAGGAAACTTGAAATTGATAGGACAATGGATTGAGGACAACACAAAATGGAATATTTGGGATCTAAATTGATTATTTTGGAATTCCTAGGCTCTTGCAAGATGAATGTGAAAGTGCAAGGAATTTGGTTTTTGTGCTTACCCTTGTGATTTAAAAAATAGGAATGTGTGAAATTGTCCTGACAGAGAAGCTCTAAGAGAGTGGGAGAGAAAATATTTTGAACCTCCTAAGGTAGAAGGATTTGGAAGTGGAAAAAAGCTCTAGAAGGTCCTAGAAGTGACCTAGAGAAGAGCTCAAAGTAGCTTATTTGAGGAGCCTCCCTATCAAAGTGGTATCAAAGCCTAAAGATTTGGGAAAGGTGGAAGTTGTATGTAAGATTTAGAATTAGTATGTGAATCAACTCTGGTGACTAATGAAGAAATATTGAACATAGAATGTCACAAGGAATTCTAAAAGATGTAATACCCGCATCCTTGAACAACATTATTTCTCACCAACAATTCATTTACAATATTATCCTTCATGGTTTTACTTCCTTGGTTGAGGAAAAAGGTTGGAGGACCCTACTATTGGATTATGGTTTGGTTATGAGGTACAAAAATTAACCTTAAAAAAGTGCTCTATTTTTAAAAATACCCGTCATAATCTCCCAGTTTGAATTGTAAAAATATCAAATTGAAATACTTTTAATCTCCCATGTAGATATTGTTAGAATTCATAGATTTTAACCACTAAGATGCACTGCATGCAAAATAACCTGTTACAAAAGAAAAACTTGGAGACAAGAGTGTTCTAAACGACCAAATGTTCATTAAGAGAGGGAATGATAAAATACAAAGAGATTAATCCTTATAAAGGTTATCGAACACCAAGTAGGTGGAGAAACCTAGGTTGCATGAATAATTAATAAAGAATTAATTATTGCATGCCTGAAGTTTATCTTAAGTGAACAAGAGATAAAAAGGTGACTTAAACAAATAAATCAATAATGATTTAATTAATAAGTGAACATATAAATACCTTTTTAATCTAACACCCCCGCCCCCCCTCTTAAGATAAACTTAGGGAGAAGCTAAAACCTAGAAGCAACAACTAAAAGTAGTAAATTTGGGTCCCAGAAACAAGTCATGATGAGGTATGCAATCACAACCAAATCTCTGTAAAGTGGAGAAATAGAGAAAACCACATGGGAAAAAACTCTACTCCAAAAGAAGATGAAAAAAAGAATGCTAAAAAATAATGGCCCAAGAGACTCTCTCAAAATGATAAGTACAACCAACCCTCCCATGAGAGAGGATCAAGAATCAAAATCCCCCTAGAATGTTAGAACCCTTGTGTTGATGATCAGAACAATGTGGCTCCACTATAGAAGAAATAAAGGCACTGGACAAAGAAGAGGAAACCCCTAAATGTGAGGAGAAACTAGAAGGCCTAGCTGATGCTCAAAAGAGAACGCATGAGTCTCCTGTAATGGAATGTCCAATGAAGGTGAGCTAATAGATGTGTTGAATCGATCATCTGACAGGAGATGAATATCCTCGAGTATGTCCTCAACAACTAGAGTAGGTGGCTTGATGCATGGAGTTATAATGTCTAGAAAAGTTGAAGAGGAATCCTAATGAACAGATGTAAACTCAACATGAGGTGGAGGTGTAGAAGTCAAAACACTGATCTCAGGATCTATGCATAAGCTCAAGTGACCCAACTTCACCTCAATAGGCTCTTGTGAAAAAGGAGAGCTATT
Source organism: Thuja plicata (assembly GCA_018584345.1). NCBI lineage: Eukaryota > Viridiplantae > Streptophyta > Pinopsida > Cupressales > Cupressaceae > Thuja > Thuja plicata. The sequence continues at coordinate 2,520,581 of MU225105.1, read as the reverse complement.
TTCCAAATATGGAGATGGTGGACCAAAATGAGAGAAGGAGTACAAGTAGGAAGAATGATCAACTATCCATGTAGGAATAATATTACCTATCTCACTGTCTATTACGTGTACTGAATCTAGAGTAAACTCAATTGTCCTTCTTGTCCCACTATGAGTGATCTGATAGATAGAGAGAATATTAGAGGACAAATATGGAACAAATAGTGCATCATAGAATGTACCATCATCAATGTCAAAAGAACCTTTCCCGCATACAGTTATAAAAGTGTTATTCCCTATAAAAATGTGTGGGGGTAGGAGAATCATCAAGAGAAGAGAATAAACCCTAAGAAGATGCCATATGGTGTGAAGCACCTGAATCTAGTAGCACCCTTTCCTATGTCCTTTGTATCTATATGAAGTGATGATGAAGAAGAAGACTCGTGAGAAGTAGAAGAATAAGTAATATCAATGTGACTCTCCTGAAGAAGATCTTACAAATTAGAAATTTTATTTTCATATCCATCTATCTTCTTCTCATAACAAAGAGACTCATCATGATTACCCTGTTTACAATAAGCACACTTAGGTCTTTCTATATTCAATTTTTCCCCCTTAGGAGAAGGTGAGACAAAGGAGTACCAAGAACTAGAATCCTTCTTAGTCTCTGTGGGTGATGACTTTTGTTTCTTCTCATGCTTCCCTGAAGATGGGTGAGCTACCAATGCATGGTTCTGTGATCCAGTGAGAGAATCAAGCTGAAATAGATTTTCCTTCTCATGAGTCAAATGATCACAAAACACATCAAAAGTAGGCATGGTAAATATTGGACCCAAATCATCCATGGTAGAATGGAATGTAGAAGAGAATATCTGAAAAAGAACCACAAAGGTTGGAAAGTATCAGATAAATACACTCGGTATCTGTCTTATTCTTTCCACAACTATGTAAGAGGGACCTCATAGATTTGAATTTTGTTAAGAAATCCCGCATAAAGGAAAATCTCTCAAGAGCCATGGATTTCTATTCTTCTTTGATCTAAAGTACCCAAAACTCATTTACAATTCCAAAGAGAGTCTAAAACTTCTCCCACATCTCAATAGGAGTGTCACAACTATCAAGGTGAAAAATCAAACTATCTGAAACATGCAAAGAAAGAACACTCATGGCCTCATCCATCTTGTTTATGTGCTACATGGCCTTGTAAGGATGAGTCAAAATGGGATGAATAGTATCCAAACAAGACCATAACCCCACATGACCAGAGAATCCTAGTCATACGGGATTCCATAAATGATAATTATGTGGTGTGAGAAGCTCAAATGATGCTGAATCTGCCATGTCATACCTTAAGGCTACTTTATTTTATGTTTTCTTTCATAACTAGAGAGAATATGCATAACAGTTTGTGTTTTATGTGTTGGAGTGTTCTGGTTTTGTTGATATGAATGACAGAAAAACTAGAAAGAAGCACCCCCCATAGAGAGAGAAACGAAAACCTAGTAAAACTAAGAAGCTAGAAGAAGAAACATTGAAATAAGGCTAGAGAATAAATGGGTAAAATACCTGGATAATTCCCTCAAAAGCATCTTAAATTTAAAGAGGTCTCATCAAGACATTTTTGACACCTGTTTGTGAGCAAAAAATGGAGTCTATATGCTTAGTCTATAGGCTTGGAAGTTCTGAAAAGAAGGGCTCTCTTTGACTAAAAAAACCTAATAAAATAGAATAATATCATAATAAAAACCCTTCCAAAATCTCCGCCTTAGAAATATCTTTTCGATGCTATCTAGTTTGAAAAACATGGCATCTTTTTGCTTATGTTATGAGCAAAACACTAAAGACTGCTCAAAAACAAGAAAAGAACCAAGAAACCCGAATTGCCATGCAAAATCAAGGCATAATTAAAATTGAGGCATTTTTTGCCTCAAAAAATGGGCCAAGGTCGTGCATGCAAAAAAGAGGGCCAAGATTTCAACTATGTCCAAATTGGACATGCGTTATATGAAAATAGGGGTTATGGGACGCAACCCAGATGTTACTTTTTGGTCAAAGTGCTCCAAAAAATAAATCCTCCCAAAATCCACTAAAATCTGAGAGAAAAAACTGTAATTCCTTAGAGTTCCAAAAACTCAAGAATAGGCTGCACCAACAAGGCTCTGATACCACGTTAGAATTCAAAGAATTCAACCACCAAGATCAACTGCATGCAAAATAACCTGTTACAAAAGCAAAGCCTGGAGACAAGAATGTTCTGAAAGACAAAATGTTCATTCAGAGAGGGAATGATAAAATACAAAGAGATCAATTCTTATAAAGGAGATCAAACACCAAGTAGGTGAAGAAACAAAGGTTGCATGAATAATTAATAAAGAATTAATTATTGCATGCCTAAAGTTTAGCTTAAGTGAACAAGGTATAAAAAGGTGACTTAAACAATTAAATCAATAATGATTTACTTAATAAGTGAGCATAGAAATACCTTTTTACTTTAACACATATGTAGGTATTTCATTAACCTCAAGTAAAGTCAGCAACTCAAACTGGTCAACTTTGTTGCAAAGAATTAAGATGGAGGTGTCTAGTTAGAATTGAACTTTCCTTTGTATAATACTACAAAACTCTAAATGTTTAATACTTTTTTTTCAAAGTATCTATCTATATTATGTCAATTTTCAACATACCAACTATGTGGGTTAGAAAACTTAATCAAATAAAAAGAAGGCTTCTTTGATTTAGTATGAAAACAATAAATTGGCTCTCTTTAATTGAATAGGGGAAAGTCTTTTCATCTAAATATGTTGGAGGACTCAATGTTAGAGACACACATCACCTCAATATTTCTTTCTTATATAAAGTTAGTTAAAAAATCAGTAATGAGTCCTTTTATTGGACCAAATTATGGCATCATAGTACCTCTAGAATAATAATGGCTTACTATTCTTAGAAATCAAACACTTGCATCAAGGTTCTCATGTTTGGAACAATCTTATAAAAAAAACATCTTTTAATTGAAGGATTTATATGGAATATAACTAATGTTGGGAAGGGCTATTTTTTGAATTATCAATAGATCTCCTCATTCCCTATGGAACATCACTTTAATTTCACTTTTTTAGAATGATTTTTGACTAACAAACTCAATTCTAGAGTGTAGGCTAATTGTGATACCTCTTTCTCTTCCTCTTCTAGGAAAATAGATCAGTCGTGGTTTGAAGGGACTCTTTTCTTGGTGGCCATCAAACTTATTCTTTTGAAAAATTTGGGATTTTGTAGGTTGAATAGTGAGGATTAATTATTTTAGCAATCGAACCATGATACGATCTAATCTGTCAAATTTGGCTACAAGATTATTTTCCTCCAGTGACCTCAGTCTTTTAGGTGGTCCAATATTTTGAGTTCTAAGGATATTACTAAAATTTGTTTCTTCTAACTTGTATATCAAATTTATCACTCTAGACAATATTCAAAAGAAAGGGATCCAATTGGTTAACATATGTGTTCTATGTGAAAAAGGAGTTGGAGGCATGAATCACATTATGTTAATCTATCCTTTTTAGAAATCAATATCTATATTATCTATTTAGTTGGTTTGGAAGAATTATCACCAACTAATTTCTTCAAGTTGACTACCCCTAGCTATCACCATTTTGTTGTTAGACTATGGTAGCACACCTTCTCCATTCAAGCCAGCAATTATGAAAGGAGCATAATAATTGTAATTTTAGAGATAAGAAGATCATTTAGAAAGCACAAGTACTTTACTAATATTAATTATATTAAGGAAAATATTAAGTATTTGTTTGGAATTGGGGGGATTTTCAATAGTGCACCAACATCCCTCATTAGATTCATGACATTGTTTAACCACAATCTGTGGATTCTATAAGTCAAGTGGTTGTATCACACATTAATAGGTTTATATTTTGGTGCAATGACAACTACACTTGTAACACTTCCTAGTGAGTTAAAATATGTGGCACTAGTGCTCATCATTTTTTTTTACCTTGGAAAGCAGGTTTAAATCATATCTTGTATGTGATTATGTTAAATTTTTCTTTTTGGATTACTCTTCTCTTTCTCAGTCAATTAATTTAATATCAAGGTTAAGGGGGGTTATCTATATCAAGTTATCATTTTTATATTAAATAAATTTTATCTAGCCCTCTCCCTTAGTTTAGGACCTAACACCCCTTCCATTGAGAACCCCATTTTTTTTGTTGAACTATCCAACTAAAAGGACACTATAGGATCATCACACTTTTCTATAAAAAAAATTCCCCCCTAGTTAATCAAGTAGAGTTAATCCTCAGAGAAAGGTCACAATCAAAGATACGAAAAAAGGAAAAATGTGACCCTTGAGAAACCTCTCAAGGTTTCTAAGGATTCCCACAACTCATGGTATACTAAGTCTGACTGAACCTCATTTAGTACTAGATAAAAATAATAAAAAATCCCCTAATCCTTCACCCCCTTCTATGGTTCCTCCCCCAAATCCACCTTATCAATATTTTGAGGATAATTTTCCATCCTACTCAAGGATCATGGACATGGTTTACAACCAGTGTGTGTTGTAAAGCAAGAAAAATGCAATTCTTAATTTGTTGTTGGTATATCTTCATATATCCAAAAAAAAGATTAATAGATGAGAATCCCTAGCTGTAGTATATCCTAGTTCAAGGGACTTGTCTCAATATGTTGAAGATTATAGGATCTGGCAAGTACTGAATGATCTTTTTAATAGATTTAATAATTTAGCTAGTATTGAGGAACAATTTTGAGAAATCAAGGATTTTATTCCCTTTAAAGAAGAAAAAGAAATAAATTGTGTATGGAATTACAATAATAAAAAATTCCAAGAGGATATTAACAAGAAGCTGAAAGAGATTCTTGATTCAGTAAGGGAATGATGGATATAATTTTTATCTCTCTCTAGATTTTGGGAGTTGAATTTGAACACGGGAGAGCCAAAATGAAGAGGAAAGATATCGATGATCCTATTATATAAGTCTTGCAACAAGAAAGCCAAATTAAAAGGTTCTTTTTTGAACCTTCTAGAGGATCTAAATAAATATTGGAAGGTGGTTAATCCCCCTTCTCTATAGTCATCTAGTCTCTAGGTCTTTTTTATTGGTTTTTGGTTTTTCTTGTGTTTCATAGTTTCTACTGGTTCTTTTGGCTTGTTATCTTGCTGGGGTCTTTTGCTCATTTAATTTACTCATGAATTCACTTTTGTTTTTCCTTAAGGCTTGATGTAAGGGTTCAAGCCCACTCCTGATTTATTTAATTAAAACATAAATATAGTAGACACTAGTAATTTTAGCAATTTTAATTAGCAAAAACTATAATATAATAATTTATTCAAGTATCACTAAAATTATAATAGAAAGGTAGGGCACATTTTTATTTAAGGAAATATGCTCACAACAATTGTTTAACAAAAACTGGGTATGTGAGAAATATAATCTATACTTTTATTTGTGTGCTTTCAGTCTATATTTATTCACCCTAAGAGGTTTGCGGTAAACAAAAAATTCACTTCATAACATAAGGTTTTTGTTATACATTGATTCCTCACCATTTATATCTAGAAGATTTCACAACTATTATTTTTAATTGCGCTCATTAATTTACTTAGCACTTAAGAGTGCTTGATATGTTGTGTCATTTCAAATTCTAATGATAGAAATTTTCTAGCTAGAGATTACTATGTGTTAACCTTACAGATTCTAAAGTAGTGATAGCTAGTCAATGAACCATTTAAATGTTTGATGTCTTATTTATTGGTAATGGTTAGATGTCATTCACTTTGCGAACATATGTCAAGGATTTTCATGGGATACTTTATTATAATATGATACAAGTTACACTAGTAGTTATCTTACTATGTGTTTAGTTGGAGCTAAAAATTGTGTTCGGAGGGTTAATAGCTATTTAGTTATAAAGGAGGCGTGATTGATGCCAAGTGATACTTAGGTTGTGAGAAATATAAATGAAAATATCACTAATATCACAAGGTGGTATATGTTGGAGTTACTTCTTACTATGTGGGGAAATACGCTGCCAATGGCCCAAGTGAAGTTGAAGTTAGAATCCATCAAAATATGTAGGTCAAATACTTGGGAATTCTATTGTGAGTCTATATGAACCTTGGGTAGGAGGGTTGACCCTTGGTTTCATATGGGATCCACTACAATCTTATCATACATATCTCATGGTATAATTGATCCTACAAGATTTAGCTTGAACCCATCATCTAGTATAAAATGCCTAAAATGGTTTTCCCAATCGAGTCTTTGTTAAAACCAACCATTGGTTGAGTGAATTGCCATTTTGAAATTGATTAGGGTTGGTGCACCCATAAGGACTCTAGAACAAATGTGGGGGAACTAGGATGCTAGTCACGACCACCCAATATCATTTTCACCTTATATTATATGTAGCTGGCATCTTCCATTTTCTTTATTGGACTATAAAATATTGTAATTGTGTAAATTTAATCTTCAACCTTTTTTTGAATACGTTCTTTGTTATATTTATTGATATTTTCTTTAAAATAAATTGTTTTTATGGTAACACTACTTTTAAAAGAAAGAATTATTTTGCACATACAATATTAGATTTAGAAATCTTATCCACCAAAGCTGTGAAGCTTTCCTCTATGAAATCAATCACATCTTAGCTCCATTAGAACCCCTCTACCCTCACCATCCTAGATTTCTCATGCATATTCCTCAAAGGAAATAAATTTACGCGTTTATTTCACCAAAAATAAATTTTTACTTATTAGAAAACTAGCAATTGCACCTTAGGGTACAATGGGTATGCCGAAGAGATATTGAAGGTCAAATAGGAAAAGAATATGGTCTATTTTTTCATATATTTGTGCAACTAATAAGGTCAATTGGTAGAAATAATGTTTGCGCAAGATAGGTCTTTGTAATCCTAAACAAGATCATAACCCAAACTATAAACACAACCCTAACCCTAATCATGACAAACCTAAATCATTATCTTAACCCTAACCCTAATAAAAACCCTAACTTTAACCATATTCTTAAATCTAACCTCAATCCTAACCTTAACCCTAACCTTAATAGTAAAGATGATGTAACTCCTTACCCTAATCCTATTCACAACCCTGACCACAACCCTAATTCTAACCCTAACCCTAATCCTAAAAAAGATCATAACCCAAACTCTAAAGCCAATTCTGATCCTAACCATGGTGTAAGCCTAAACTCTTATTATAACCATTATCGAAACCCTAACCCTAACCATAATTACAACCATCATATCAATCTTAAAGCTAATTTTAATTGTAATCTTAAACCATGATCCTAAGTCTAATAATAATACTCTTTTGTGCATCTAAAGCTTTCTATGTAAATTTATGGGTAACAAAGTTTTCTTTACTAGTTCTTTCTCTGGGAGCCCTTTGAACTAGTTAATATTAATATAAATATAAAATTTTGCCAAAAAAAAAAAAACACTAACGATGTTGTAAGTCTTAACCCTAACCATGATCCAAATTATAATCCTAATCCTAAACCCTAAAACATAATCCTAACCCTGAACTCTAGCCATGATATTAACTATCATGACAATCCTGATAAATTTAATTAAATATTTAATAATAAATAATAAACTTATGAAGTTGATAAACATGTCAAATTAAAAGGTACCTTTAAAACTTTTTTAAAATTAAAAATTAATAATATTATGTAAATTAAGATGCCAATCTAAAATATAATTTGCTAGAATAATTAAAATTTCAATAAATAAAAATTAATTTTAATAAACATTAGTTGTTGTTTAAATATTGGGCATGCCAATTCACACACACTGTGAATTGTGAAAGCTAAATTTTAGTGAAGAATAATGGCGGTGGGACCGTGGGAGGAATTTTCCAAGCCGTGTCATCAGGTATTAAGGCTATTCACCAATATATAATCAACACTTCTTATTAGTCCTCTAGCGTATTGTACACCATTAATGTGAAAATGAAATGTAAAACTTCATATAAGGAACGCCTTCGGCGTAATTATCTACATGGATGAAAGGTGAGGAAAGTGAGATCACCAATGATATCCTAGGACATATATTTGTGCAATATATCAATTTTCGGAAAGGTCAACATCACTAAATATTCAATCAAATACGGAGTGTCAAGTGAGATATCGGACGACAAATGGAAAAAGTTGGGAGAGACACACGAACCTTCGATACAGTGTTAAACATTAAACGTAGCGTGGGCCAGGAATGTTCCCTAGCAGCTTGGTATGGATAGCCCTTCCGCGAATTTACAAGCAAAGTTCCCTAGCAGCTTGGTATGGATAGCCCTTCCGCGAATTTACAAGCAAAGCTAACAATGCTAACAAACTATTCGCGTGTAAAGAGAATTTTGTGGATAAGCTTTATCCGGTTTGCGTGTCTGCGTATTTATGCTGAGAAGCTGCAATGAAGTTGGTTTTTGGCAACGCAGAATCATCCGTCTCAACTCCCAGAAACCTCCGTCAACCTCATCTTCTCACTCCGAGCACTACTATATATATACACACACATCCTCTTAACACATATCATTATTCCCCTGCTGGCTTAATTTAATGTTCTTTTACACACGCTAAGGAAGAAGCCAAATTTAATCTCGCTCACATCCAATCTTTTTTTGAAACGGTTAGCACTACATCCTGCACAATGATGGTTAGCATTTTTTCGTCTGAATTTGTTATTGCTCAACATTTTCTTCGCAGGTCGCTCAGTGTATAATGGCATTGTCATCGAACGAGGTTTCAGTTACCAATGATGATGTCATCAACACGGTCGAAACAGTTTTGAATGAGTCCTCTGCACAAGAAAGATGTGCAGAGCTGAAAGCCCAGGAAGACAGATATGATGGTGTAGTTGTTGATGTAGAGAATATGCAAAACGATGCTACTTGGTTTGCTAATTCACTGAAAGCGTCACTTTCTCAATGGATGGGCAAGGTCAGTGTTTTGTTAATTGTAAATACAAATCCGTCACAAAAAAGCAAAGGACAATAAATAATAACATTAGTTGATAGTTGTGCAGGGAAAGAAGGCGGTGTGGATCAAAGTGCCAAAGGAACAGGCGAAACTAGTGCCCGTTGTTATTGAGGTATGTTTTTAAGAAATTCGCTGCCACCATTAATTTGTGTTTGCCTGCAAACCATTTGTTTTGAAAATTCAGAGACATGGGTTTCCTTTTGAATACAATTTGCTTGTCATGTGATAAATTGCAGGCAGGATTTTGGTATCACCATGCAGAGCCTTTATATGTAATGTTAGTGTATTGGATTCCTCAAATTCATTGTACCGTACCTGATAACGCTTCACATCAAGTGGGAATCGCAGCTTTCGTGTTCAACGACAAAGAAGAGGTAAAAATGAGGAAAATAAAAATCTACTGTATTTATCGTATCATATTGTGCTTGTTCCACATTTAGTTTTCTCCTCCTATTTCTAACCGTAATAAAAGTTTACTGATTAACTATTTGTTTGATCTTAAATGGAAATTCCTTCCTTAGAGTACAGCGAAGACATACAATTAGTATAACGACTAGATATAATATTGCTATTCGGAAACACTATTAAATAAAACAAAAATAGCTATTCGGAAACACTATTAAATAAAACAAAATTAACCAGTTTATTCGACTGATTAATCTGATACATAAATTATAATGGCAATGGCAATATAGGTTCTAGTAGTGCAGGAAAAGAGTGGACCTTACAAGGATTCCGGGTTGTGGAAGATGCCAACTGGAAGGATTAAGCAGGTATCAGCTTTTAACATTCGATATTGAGCCCCTCGATTACTAAATTTATGATACTGTAGTTTTTACTTCCGATGGCAATTTCTATATGACAGGGGGAAGGCGTTAAAGAAGGTGCCATAAGAGAAGTTCAGGAAGAAACGGGGGTAAATGACACTTATTTCATCTTTAACCTCTAAATCAGGAATTTTACCTGTTCGCATTAAAATTTCTGAAGCTTTTCTAGTTTACGGAAGCTTTTCTAGTTTACGGATATTTTTTACTTTTCTCTTTTACAGATTGATACTGAATTTGTACAAGTGGTTGGGTTCAGGTAAAAGAAACTTGATTACCTATCTCCATCTCGTTTTATAACTTGGTCTACGTAGATAGGTAAAATTTGAAAATTGTATTTTAGCCCTCTAATATTTGTGGATGTATGCACTACAGGGATGGTCACAATGCTCCTTTCGGGAAATCCGATATGCTCTTTGTGTGTATGTTGAAGGCCATTTCCTATAATATTGTTATACAAGATACCGAAATTTCAGCAGCTAAGGTAGGTGATTAAACCTTTGGCATGATTCATTAAGCTGGAGAATAATATCGCTAAGTGATGTTAGAATTTGTTTTGTTCAGTGGATGGGCGTGGAAGAATTCGCAAGTCAACCTAAAAATCAGCAGAGCAAACTTCTAAAAGACATGATTGGCGCGTGTGTTGCCAACATGGGTGGACGATGTGAAGGATTTTCATGCATTGAGATGCCGTCTAGGTCGCGCAAATCCTCTGGTTTTTATAGCGGAGCCCTCCATACTGAATAATCTATCACGTTTGGAGATAGGAAAGTGAATACTGAATGGATGTTAGTGATCTCAGTATGACGATTAGCTCTACCACCAAAGCAAATTTTTCCCAGACTCTACTTATATTCTATATTATTTTTAATTCTGCCTACTCTTTCCTACGCTACAGTTCTATTTGATATGATTGTAAAAATGCTTAATAAATTAAGGCATGTCCAGCCAGCGCTTGCGTAGTTGGGTGTTTTGTACTTATTCCCGTTATGAAAAATTAATATAAAATCAAAAAGTTTCTTCAGTTGCTTCTCAGGAGAAAAGTTTTACGATTTACGAACATGGATGTCATGCACCAGATTTTCCAACCCAAATGCATGGAAGCTTCTTTTTTTTTCTTAAGTAGACCTATATTAATTTTGATTTTCAATAGTTTTTAATAGAAAAAAGCAGCAAGAGGGTGCTGGCCCGTGCAACAGGGCTCTAGAAGCACATTAACAGCATGTTAATGGCTCTAGACGAAGCTTATAGCAGATTAGACTGTTAACCCAGGAAATAAAAGTTTTGCCTCTATCAAAAACAAAAGTATCAGTTCTGCTTAAAAATATAAAACCAAAGTAGCTAATATTAACAGTCACATCAAAAATATTGTTACGGGGCCACACAGGGCTTGTCCACCTTCTAAAACTAAACTTAACATTACCCCTCAAAACAGAGCAGGGGAGCCGAGGGACCAACCCATCAAAAAAAAACCACACCATGGACCGCAGAGCTAATTCGTCCCTCCTAGCTGCTTGGACAGCAAGGATCTCGCCCACTCCTCCTGGAGGAACAAAAATAGGTCTCTGTTATCAGCATTTGCTTCTAGTTTGCCGTCAGTCAGCTTCTCCTACACATTGCAAAGGGTTAACGCCGAGGCATGCATCACTTTTAGAGCAAATTTGTTGGTCCTCCTGTAGAGGTCCATCAGGTCCTGCATTCCCTTTTTGATCTCAGTTATTTCCATGTCAATCTTCACAAACTTGCTCTTAAGGGTGCCTGCGAAATTACTTTTCTCCTCCAAATCAGGTGAGAGGGGTTTATCCTAGGGGTCGCATTTGGGACTTTGGGGTGGGGTAGGACTCATAGCTCTCTGAGGGTTGGTCAGGGGGTATTAGCAATCGGGCTCATATAGCCTTCCGAAGAAACCTGTTTAGAATCAGTGGAGTGGGAGGCATTTTCAGTCGGGGAGAGCTCTCTGGAGGCCGTCTCCAGCATCTTGATTTTACATTGCTCTTTGGCAATTCTGTTAGACCGCCTCCGGCCAGACCCGCTGAGGTCCAATTCAAGATTAACCAGGGTTTCCGTGATTTTCTATTTTTTTGGCTTACACTCTATCTCGGGTGTGCTGTCAGCCCCTTTCACAACCAAACAACCCACAGAGTCCGAAACATAAGAGTCCACCAAATCCTCCTTCATATGGGTGGGAAGCTTAATACTTTTTTTACGGGCTTTTTTCTCAGA
>MU225105.1:2467687-2483571 GCA_018584345.1 Thuja plicata | reverse complement strand
GGAGCATGAGCATGAAGTCCTAAGCCCTCATTGCATCTCCTGAGTACTTACCAGTAGTGAATTCAAGGCTTCAAGGCAATGCTGAACCTTTTGATATCCTTTTATAGGACACATCTCTCCATGTAACAGTAACATCTTCTCAGGTAAATGTGGATAACAAACTTGCAAGTTCCTTTCAGAATTTAAGGATCAATGAATGTCATCGAGTTATTTGTGGAGAGTGTGACATGGATGTACAACCAATGGAAGAATGAATGAAGGTAGGTACTTAACAATTTTTCAATTTTGAATCTTTTAATGATTGTCCATGATAAATAATCAGCTCTGGCTATTAGTGGTTTTGTTTAATTGGACAAGGGATTCAAGAGTTGAATCCTGCTACACGACTATCCTATTTTTACAATACCAGCTATAAGAGTTGAAGATTGGACGAGTTGCTTCTATAATTACAATACCAGCTATAAAATTGCATTCCAAACCATTAAAATGGAGGCATTAAACATTTTACGAGCATCTACATAGGGAACTTTGAAGCAGAGAATTGATTTCTCAAAAGAATGAGGAAGGGGTGCCATGAAATGGATCACCATGATTAAGGGGTGGCGTGAAATGCATCTTGGGAGCAATGATGAAAAGACTATACATCTGCAAATTACGGAAGACATAGACAAAGAAAGCTGAAATGCTGAAACAAATTTCAAAGGAAAATGAAAAATCTAACCAAATGATTGGCATAAAGTGATTATCAGTGCCTAGGTAAACAACAGAAATAAGGGAGCAGCGCTTGTATGTGTTTCAATTTTTATCAAGATGTAAATCCTATGGTCGCTGCTCTAAACAGAATCAATACAACTACACTGCAATAATAGTTCTTGCAGCTTATATTACAGAGGACAATAAGAATCCCTTACCTGTTCAAAGCAGCTCGAGCGTCGAACACCAACACGCAGCAGAAAGAGGACGGCAAACCCTAGCGTCAAAAACTTGCTGCAAAAACGTGGATATCTGCGGACCCAACGAAGTTTAAAAAATGGGGTTTAAATCCAAAAACGTGGAGTTGCCCGGACCTGACGGGAAGATTAAATTTGGTTTATTTGAGCACATAACCGTGTATTCGAAAGTCATTCCACCTTCTGAGGTGGAATTGTGAAATCCACGTTTTCGGCAAAATGGGGTCATGCAAATCCACATTCCCATTCTCAAAAAGGGCATCCAAACAGGGAATTGCACCCCATAAATGGGCTATGGGTGGCATAACCCGGTTATGGGGTGCAACCAAATGGGCCCTAAGAGAAGTTCAGGAAGAAACGGGGGTAAATGACACTTATTTCACCTTTTACCTCTAAATCATGAATTTTACCAGGTCGCATTAAAATTTCTGAAGTTTTTCAAATTTACGGATATTTTTTACTTTTCTCTTTTACAGATTGATATTGAATTTGTACAAGTGGTTGGGTTCAGGTAAAAGAAAATTGATTACCTATCTCCATCTCATTTTATGACTTGGTCTACATGGATAGGTAAAATTTGAAAATTTTATTTTAGCCCTCTAATATTTGTGGATGCATGCACTACAGGGATGGTCACAATGCTCCTTTTGGCAAATCCGATATGCTCTTCGTGTGTATGTTGAAGGCCATTTCCTATAATATTGTTATACAAGATACCGAAATTTCAGCAGCTAAGGTAGGTGATTAAATCTTTGGCATGATTCATTAAGCTGGAGAGTTTGCAATAGCGCTAAGTGATGTTAGAATTTGTTTTGTTCAGTGGATGGGCGTGGCAGAATTTGCAAGTCAACCTAAAAATCACCATAGAAAACTTCTAAAAGACATGATTGGCGCGTGTGTTGCCACCATGGGCGGACGATGTGAAGGATTTTCATGCATTGAGATGCCGTCTAAGTCGCGCAAATCCTCTGCTTTTTACAGCGGTGCCCTCCATACTAATTAATCTTTTTTTTTTTTTTTTTATGAATAGTCCTTTTCTATTAAAAAAATATTAAAGATACATATTCACAAAAAAAGGGGCCGGGGGATACAGAAATCACCCCGCAGAGTTCACACAGCTACGCCGGAAGCATAAAACTATTCATCAAAAAAAACATAATGCCATTTAGGCAGCAAGAGCAGTTCCAGATGGTGGTGGATCTTTATCATCCGGTCCCCACTGCTTAGTGGGATTGACAGGAGGGTCGGGAAGCGACCAACCATCATTATCAATAGCTTCTTTTTCTTTTTCTTTGTCATCCGCCCTAGGCGGGGAAATAGCAAGCGCCAGGCGGGGATTGGATTGATTAATCTTTTGAAATCTTCTGATGAAATAATTACTAAGGTGCTATCTTTGAGATTGGTAGATATTTTTTAATATTATATACGTGAATCAGATGGGTTTTATTAATGAGTAAATTATTTTAAACAACTTTTATTAGCAGTTGGGAATGTATGAACTATGCAAGCTATAGTGGACAAAAATATAAATAGTACCATTAAACATGGAGAAAGCTTGTGACATAAGAGAATGAGATTTTTATGTACAATTTTGGAAGCCTTTGGGTAACATGAATCCTTTGTTGGAGTGGCTAAAGGTTCTTTCTTGTATATCTATATTCAATTGAAGATTGACGGATATTTCACCATTTTAGTTTAATTCAAACATGAATAAGCCAAGGTCTCATCCTATCCCCAATCTATTTTTTATTTTAGACAATGCATGTACTTTTCGAAAACTATTCAAATTATTTTTTCTATCAATATTTTTAATTTTTCTTCTTGTTATCTTTTAACAAGAAATTATTAAAATAATTCTAGCTAGGATAAATATTTCCAAGAATTGCATACCATAAGTCATTCATTTCTTGTTGGAATTATAAAGCCCTTGATTAGGTACACATGCCTAATTTACAATTGGGATGCCCAAGCAATTTTTTTCTTTTTTTCCGATTTTTGTTTTATTTTATTCCTCATTTAAATAAATGTGGGTGTATGTTAAGAAAAATAATAAATTGGCAAACTCATATACACTATACTTATATTTGTATAGTATCTACCATGTGTGTGCATATTTGTGTAGTGAAAAAAATAATAATATTAGAAAATTGGTAATATATTTTTCATCATCAAATGGTAAAGGAGAAACAAAAAGACATGCTACCAATTGGTATTTGCATGCCATTCTTAATTACTTTTTTAGGCTTTGTCTTAAAGGTGTCAACTTGTAAGGAACCGAGTTGACTATTAAATGGATTATGGAATTTGTTATTGATGTTGAGATTTGGAAAATGTTGGTTAGAATTCATATAGATGTTTGTCAAGTCCCAAATTTGAGAGTACCAGCTGGGTGTGACAGGTGGTACAAAAGAATTAAAGCCTATGACTAATCCTACTATCTGTTATGCCCTACATACCCGTCCCTACATTTTGTGTGAAAAATGTCGGGTCCCCCTTTTTCATTTTTTCTCTTGCCTTTTTTTCCTTCTTTCTTTGTTTTCCCTCCAGGCTTCTCTTCTGCGAGGTTTGTTTTATTTTTATTTTTTTCTTCTTGTGTCTTCGAGACCTGGTCTCAAAGTTTGTTCTTCCCAGAGCCAGATTTAGGACTCTAGGATTCTCCACCACGATGTCTTCTTCTTGCGAGAAGGTATGGTTACATGGAATCCCTAGGCCCAGAGTCTGGAGGTTTGCCTATTCCGGAGTTTGCAGAGAAGAGTGTAACTTATTTTTATCCTAAGAGTATAAATGGAAATTACCCATCACTTTCATAGTTATCATGATTAAAAACACTCAGAGCATTCAAAGCGATTCTTAGGCGATTAAACTGTGATTAAACTGCGAGTTGTTATGTGCTTAATGGTCGATTACAAGTTGATTTGCGGTGTCTTTTCATGGTCATTCAAGGGTAGACTTGTTGCAGAGCACTCCTAGTGTGCTTCTCCCCTACTTTTCTTTGTGTCTCTGGGTAGGTCCTCAGTTTTTCCTCTGGTTTCTTATTATCTTTTTCTTGTTGTTTCCTTTGTTTTTGGTTTTGCTGGGTTCAATTTTGCTGGTTCACCTTTTGTGTTTTTCTTTTTAGTTTGCCTCCTGTTGGTGGGTTGGCTCTTCCAGAGGGTTGTCCACCCTCTGTGTAGTTGTAAACTAATGTATACAATGTATATTTTCTTAAGGTAGCTCAAGTACCTATGTAAATATTGTATAAATCTATAAGCAGTTTGTAAATACCGTGTATTTTAGTGTATATGCATTTCGGCCTTTGGCCCTCTATAAATTTGTGAATATATTTTGTGTGTATCCTTTGAAGCTGACAAGTTTGTCGCGCTTTGTCATGTTTTCACTCACCATACCGAGCTCGTCAAGAGGGAGTTGCCACGACCTGAACTCGACACCTCGCTGGTTCAAGTAATGGTGGCTTTCTCTCTCCTTTGTCTCATCACCTTAATGATGGGATTAATTTCCCATGAGTGGGCATTTAAACCATGTCCCATATGGCATTCAATTTACTGTGTGTCAGCTCACTTGTTTCCATTAATGCCTTTATGTCTCCTATCATGTGACCCTGTGCCAACACATGTCAGCCAAGTATAGTTTCCTACTCGTCACATCGACACGACAACGGCTAGTTTATCCAGACTCCAGATCCTGAGCAATCCCTTGTCTTTCATTTCCTCCTATCACCTAGTTCAACCCCAGGAATCTAACTCACGTCTATTTAAAGTATCCTAGAATGTTTGATATGTGTTAATACTTATTGAACAGGCACAGGGTGGTGACGAACTCCCTGGATTTTCTAATGTTCTTCTTATATATATCATGTTCTAACAGTTCTTCGGTCTTGCAGGTTGTGGGTAATTGATGAAGATGTTTCAAGTAATCACCCCTCCTGATAGTCGGGAGTTTCCTACTACCTCCACTTGAGCGGGTACAAAAGCCAAGGCTCAAAGGATGCTGGAAAAGTTGCCACTCACCTCCAAATACCTAAAGGAGAGTGTTCTCGTGGGATCCAAGGTGGATTCCAAAGTTCAAGAAATAACGGACAAAGACCCCGGACTCTGGGCTAAAATGCAAGGCTTAATCCAAGTCGTCTACAAGCTAAAGGATGACGGAGATAGTTTGGCCACTCATTTGGCCACTTTCAGCATCATTAAGTCTGCAAACTTTCCTTGTTTAGTGCAATAACCAGAATTCATACTCCAACTGGAAACTTTGTACGTACAACACACCTACTTGGACTGTTCTACTTCCAAATCCCCAGCCATTACAGTATCCAACAACAATTGTCACCCTGGACGTAGAAACTTTTTCCTCAGGGCTGGGGATCCTATAGTTCAATGGGTTCATTATCTGGAATCGGGCCAAGACGTTGCAGGAGTTCAAGGATGATGCCCTTATATCCTAGAAATATCTCAATAGCCACTGGCTAAATTCCCCGAAGAGGGATTGTAAGAGGATGAAGTTGGAAATTCCCCGCGGGGATTTCAAAGAGCCCATTAAGGCGGGCATCATTTTTTTGTGCAGGATCTTCAGATTGACCCATCCCCGGGATTTCTTGGCATGGATTTACTACTTTCTCTACTGCATCACCACTCGCAATCAGACCTTCAACTGGGTGGCTATCACAGCCAATTACGTGGACATGCAACTAAAGGGCATCGTCTAGAGTTCTAAGTTCTACATGACATCATACGTGCTATGGGCACTAGCCCAACAGAGACCGGCCTTTCTAGGTTTGGGAACGGGAGGTGAACTTGGAAATGGGCTGGGCTAGTTGACACCATGTGATCATTATCCCCAAGTACAATCAAAACATATTTTCCTAAATTTATGTCAGGTAAATGATGCTTTCATTTAACACAACATCCTAACACTTACCCAAGACTCCGGGTACCAATTGTTGCACAAGTCGATGAATTTGGTCAACACCTATGGCTGCTACTTTATTTAGTTCCAACACCACACCTACATTCGGGTGACCGGCTTCTCCGAGAAGCCCTATCTTCTTCCCCGGTATTGGCAGCAAATGATGGACCTGCATGCCTTCTTTACATTGACGAAGGTCATCAATGTCCCATTCCCATTTTCGTACAGGAATTATACATGTAGCCTCACCACAACAAGGGAGGCAGATAATGAATTGAAAAGCCTGGGACTGGTGGAATTCCACAACGCTAGGAAAAACAATGATCCTCTAAGCAAGATTGCCGCGGCACTTCCCCGGGCATCCCCGCCGCACAAAGAAGACATTAAAGATTTTAGGGCAGACTGCCAAGATAGTTTTGATCTCTGGGCCCATCAACATTCACGCATGTCCAAAGGACTCATGAAGGTGCTCGACCTTCAAAATTTTCTGAAGGGTTTTTTAGATGACGGGCCGTTAGAAGACCCAACATACAAAGGGCAGGGATTAGACAAGTTAGATCTCCCTCTGGTGGACTGGGCCACCTGAAATACTTAACAATTGGATGAGTATGCCACCCTATTTTGGAGGTGAGTCACCAATATTTTTCCCAGGTGTGTCCCAAAAGAACCCAGAAGGGACAAATTTTTTGAAGGCCCACTACCACTGCCGAACCTAGATCAAGTAAGGGGAAGGAAAAAGAAGATACTCAGGCTAAGGTACCTCCCCAAAGTCCCACTCCCTTAATGGTGCAGCTCCAACAATAGATGGAGTCAGCAAGGCTGGTAAGCCAATAGATAAGTGTCCAGATGTCCTTCGTCCTCCTCATAACTCCCATGGCATCTGCTCAGCCGGTGGGATCCCCATCGTTGGCCACGATGATGAGCAGACAGACTTTAGCTGAGGCGGAGTCTACCAGTATTATTGAGACCCTGGTCCCATTGATGAGAAAGGAAAAGAAGAGGGTGACCCCCACCCCAAGCGTAGCTGCCAACCTCGATATGCCAGATATACCTCTAGTTGATGTCAGTTCAAACTCTCCCGACCTTGAAAATATTTTTGACTCCTCACCCCCACATGATGACTTTGATGAGACTTTCTTAGCGGATGAGCTCATGGACCTCCATCAAGACATAGGTCACACGATAGAATAAATTTATTCCTAGGAGAGGGAAGATATCCCCACAGAGCAGGAGGTCTAGGAAGAAATGCAGAAGGAACAAATAGAGCTAGGAAGGCAAGAAGAAAGACCGACCCAAGATGTCAAGAATCAACAAAGGAAAATAACAGATGAGCAAATGATGGTCGGGGAAACCGGACCCATGGGATCAACCATACCCCTGATCATCACACTCCAAATGCCTTTGGTCTCTTCGGGAAACCAGGCTCCCTAGAGTACATTTGGTGAGGTAGTGAAAGTGGTCGCATTGCTAAACTTTGGCCAACAACCTCACCCACTCCCACAAGATATTCTAGTAGAGGAAGAAATTTTGGCAGAAGAAACAAGCAGGGCTGGAGAACAACAACAACAACAACAAGACCAGGAAATCCCTGAATAAACAAGCAATGTGGGTGCAGGCGAGTAAATCCCAGACTCATCCAACTAAGGCACCAACTTGGTGGAAGATACCAAAGTGCCGAGGGAGCAGGAACAGGAATAGATAAAGGAAAAAGAGCCTGACAATATTGAAAATACTGGGAACCTACCACCGAATTCAGAGGGGAGTTTAGATACTCAAGTCTCAATAGTAAAGCCACCCTAGCCACCCTAATGGTTGGTGGAATCAAGGAAGAGGAAGGTCCTGGTGGTAGCAACAAGCGCTCTGATCTCCCTGGCAGAGATGATGGCCCGTAATGTAGAGGCCCAGAAGTCTAAGAAGGCACAGACAATCCATACTCTCTGGACTGGTCAAACAAGAAACACAGTTGCGGCAATCGCAACCCCTCCTCCAGATGTAGATACAGTGGTCGTAAGGCCCAAAGAATATACAATTACAGGAGTATCTTTGGGGAGAAGAGACAAGCAGGGCAAACTTGACCTGCTGAAGGAGGCCACCAGGACAATAGAGGGCCGATACACCAAGCAGGGCCAGAAGTTAAAGGAGGAAAGAGAAAAAAATGCAAATCTCCTCACGCTTCTGGTAGAACTTACACAGCGACTGTCCAAGGTACACCTAGAATTTTCTACCTCCAGATTGCCGCTTACACAGGGCGATGTGGATTCTCTAAGGGCCATAAAATAATGGGCCCAGGCTATCGATGGGTGGATCACAGAACAAATAGATACCATAAGGCAATTATTAGTAGTGTCACTCCTAGATGTTTATCAAATCAACCTCCTCCTCCACCAAGCAAGTGCCTCCATTGACGTGTGGGAATTGGACTTGGGAAACTATGAGAAATGGAAGGCCGAGCTGAATGATATTTTGAATGCCGAAAAAGAGGCTGCCACAGAGGCAGGAATTCTGGGGGATAAAACATATGATTCCCTCCAGGCCCAACATTCAAGACTGTCCCTCAGGATTGAGGTTTGCAAGGATCCGATCAAGGCCCTAAAAGATAAAATAATCACCGCCTAGTATCCTTTGGGCCTATTTGACGCTTTTGTGGTAAGGGTGTCACAAGTTGACCCCTTCACCACTGAATCATGCACCCTAAAGGACTATGTCCTTAGGAAATTTGATGATTTCATGGAGTCTCAGTATCGCGTGCCCGGAGATATTGATGGGAAGAAATTGACAAGGTTGTCTAAGATGATGCTCCAAACACATGATGCCGTGAAATTGGTTGATGAATTCTGGAATTGGGCTAGAGAGGTGCAAGAGAGTTTAGAGGTTGTCCGTGGCTGGTAGGACATCATCAAGGGCATAGATGAAGAAGGTGTAGGTCAGGTGTTAAAATCTCTCAAAAATAGCAAGGAACGACATGGTTCTCCAGGTTCTAGAGATACCCCTTAGCATGCGCAAATCTTATATTCATTCATTCTTTCAGAATGCAAGTTCCCAGATCCCAGAATTCCAGATATGATATTCTTGCATTCTTTAAGGTGGCCCATGTCCCAGTTCCCAAAGTCGACTAGTCACTTTCAAAGTAGTTAATGAGGGTGTCATAAAGTAAGTAACTGCAACAAGGCACGTCGGCTCAGAGGATGATTCTGATAGGTGGTCTTCCCAAGGTGCCGCTCCAAAGTAACACCTGGCGCATCGGGGACAGTGATCCACTCTTTCATTTATGAGGCATGTAGCCTAGATCCTAGGGGAATCAGATTTCTTGTTTTCTCCTCCCGGCTCTCTTCTCGAGGGTGATTCTTCCACTCCTCTTTTCTTGTCTTATTCTTCTGACATGTCAGACCTTCTCCATCTCGAGGTCTTTTGTAGCGTAGCACAGGTAGTACCGGCCACCAGAAATAGTATTATATTGTTGAGTACAAATTAAGTTAGGTTAGTTTTAGGTCAAAATATTGTGTATACATAATAAGTCCAACCTCATTCCAGAGGTTGTAAAAATTGATGATTTTGTAGTCCATAGCGAATAGCATTTCAGTTTTCTCAGTTCTTAGTTGTAGAGCTCAATGCTCTCTAGTTTTTAGAATCTTTCAGTAGTTAAATGTTCCCCTGGAGCCACCATTATTGTACACACCAGTGCTTGCTAGAAACATGTTAATGAAGAAGGAAGGGTTCTATCAATGAAGTTGTTATCATTCTGATCTCCGGATTAATGGTATTTTGTGATGTATGCTCTTTATGTCCCTTACTCTGATATTTTAAGTAGATTAACGACCTTCTTTTCCCTCGCTATTGATTGAATATGAACTGATGGTTCCATGTTTCTTCAGTATTTAGTGTAGCATGTTAGAGCTTGGTTGATGTTTTGAATGTTTAGCATAACTATAGGTAGATGAAATATTTCTAACTTTGTAGTATCTTTTGAAGTTTATTTGGTAAAGATCGTGAATGCTTGCAGGAAGCCCCACTTACTTGAATCCCCAGAGAAGATGAGCCAAGATAACCAGCTATCCCCTTGAACAAAATAGTCACATTCCCAACTAAGCTCCCGCACTGTTGAGATCCGACTCTCACGTGCTTGAAGGCCTGGGGAATCTCATTTCCCTGGACAACCTTTATAGGTGAAGTTGGTTGGTACCCCAGTATCCGGTGACAACTTACATCTGTTGGCAGACCCGGTCACAAAGTCCCGTCAACACTATCCAATCTAGGGCGACAACATATCCTCGTGATCTTTCATTCCAACCAGGACTAACCTAAGGCATTGATATTTAAGGGAAAACATAAGAAAATATTAGTGAAATTAACCTAGGATGAATTATCAAATTTATTATTCAAGCCAGGGTAGATGTGGAAATCTCAAAGCCTATGAATCATTGCATATATATCTAAAAATCAATAAAGGTATGGAAGATAGTAAATTATAATTCAATCGATTAGTATTGTTAATTTGAATACAATAATACAAATATACTAATGATGACATAAGTGTTAAAATTAATGTCACAATGACCCTAATATTGACCTTAGCACTTGCAATAATATCTATGATAATAATAGCTATCTCAACAAAATAATTGGATACAACTATGAACATTAAAATAGATATAATGATTAAAATAAGAAAACTTTAATGATAACTTCACTCACTAAATTAATATCTTAATAGTGATTGCCATGTATTAATAAATATTAATAATTAAAAAATAATGCATAAATTTTGTGTTGACTAGTAATCCAAAAAGGGATGGTTTAACATCCTTATTTGATATTGCTATCCAGTGGATAATAAATAAATCTGAAACTTAGAAATAAATATTTTTTTTATTGAGAGACACGTCAAATAAACAATAAACACTTCCAAATTGAAATAAATAAAGTGGGCAACCTAATGTTATACTTAGTACGAAGGTTAGTATTAGGGATAATATTAAAGATAATAACAAGTAGAATCAAGACAACCATCTTAGATGAGGTAACCCCTCGGGTAATCCTTGTCCACTGTAAAGGTCCTATTCTACATTTAGTTAATGCTACAAATTGTTGTTTAGAGTAAGAAGATATCAACATGTTGATATCAATATTTAGGGAGAATAAGCAATCTTGCAAGCACTAGCTCAGTAAAATGACCGTTATAAACATGATGACAAAAAAATGAAATTATTGTTGAGTGTGTTTTTTACGTCCACTATAACAAGAAGAAAAAGTGATTAAAATGACTCATGTATGCCTTGCATTTAGTTAAAAGATAGAATACCCTTTTAATACAAAAAAAAGAATTTAGTGACTCATGACCAAGTATACCCAAACCTTGTTTCCACTTACAAAATATTCCAGCACTTCCTCTCACAAAAGAAAATATGTACAATAGAAAATGTTTTTATGTTTTTGTATACATTTATTTTTATTAATAAATATCACTTCTAGAATTTTTCATTGCATGTATATAAGATCTATATATCAACTGCAATATGTTTTAATCAAAGGAGAGAAATAAAGATGGACCATTGTGTATGTTGGCGTTGCCCCTCCACCTTCAAAGGCTTGCAAAGTTTAGTATTTTTAAAAATGTGAGTTTTGTTCAGTGGATGGGCGTGGAAGAATTTCCAAGTCAACCTAAAAATAAGCTGAGAAAACTTCTAAAAGACATGATTGGCACGTTTTTTTCCACCATGGGTGGATGATGTGAAGGATTTTCGTGCATTGAGATGTCGTCTAAGTCGCGCAAATCCTCTGTGTTTTACAGTTGTGCCCTCCATACTGAATAATCTATCACGTTTGGAGATACGAAAGTGAAAACTGAATGGATGTTAGTGATCTAAGTATGTCCAGCCAGCGCTTGCGTAGTTGGGTATTTTGTAGTTATTCATGTTATGAAAAATTAATATAAAATCAAAAGTTTGTTCAGTTGCTTCTCAGGAGAAAATTTTTAAGACTTACGAACATGGATGTCATGCACGAGATTTTCCAACCCAAATGCATGGAAGTTTCTATTTTTTCTTAAGTAGAGCTATATTTATTTTAATTTTTAATAGTTATATTAATGTAAGTTAAGATTTAATTTTAAAAACAAAATTACATTTCATGAGAATATTATTAAAAAATTATTATAAATAAAAATTTTAATAGCTTTCTTGTTACACGAATCAAACTTTTCTAAGTTTCTTTATATATTATTGTAGTAATGGTCCGTTAAAAATTAAATTTTTATTTGTTAACAATTTTTAATTTACATTGTAATAATTTTTTTTATTAAAGTTACCTCTAAAATAACTAATTTAATTTCTATTATAGAGGTAAACTTTTATTTCATGATAGAATACTAAAATAGCAATTATTATTTTTAAATTATATAAAACTATATTCCAAAGTGGTACTATAAATATATTTATATTATCCCTTTCAAAAAGACAATAAAGAAGAGTCAATATGAAACTTTGTACATATACTGTATCTTATACAAAACTCCAAATATTTTCTTCTACGATAATTATTG
The DNA here is from genome assembly GCA_018584345.1 of Thuja plicata. Taxonomy (NCBI): domain Eukaryota; kingdom Viridiplantae; phylum Streptophyta; class Pinopsida; order Cupressales; family Cupressaceae; genus Thuja; species Thuja plicata. The sequence goes on along the minus strand of MU225105.1, from coordinate 2,471,184 downwards.
CAACCAACTTAAAGTGTAGTGACAAAAATGAGCTTAGCAAGAGCATTTTGAAGAAAACATTTGTTAGAACTATAAATCCTTTTAAATCTAGAAAAGCATTAGGTCTCAATTGTGTTCATATTGAAATTTATAAGAGCAATAGTAATTATAGTTTAAATGAATTGTTGAAGGTTTATGATGTATCATTTGAAATGGATTCTTTTGGGCCTAGTACACATGAAGGTGTAATTAATTTATTGGCCATAATTGGAGACAAACCCCTCTAACAAAAAATATCAGACCAATTAATCTTTTCAAATCTTCTTATGAAATCATTACTAAGGTGTTATCTTTGAGATTAAAAGATATTTTTCTAATATTATATACGTGAATCAGATGGTTTTTATTAATGAGTGAATTATTTTAAATAAATTTTATTAGTAATTGGGAATGCATAAACTATGCATGGTATAGTGGTGAAAAATATAAATAGTATTGTTAAACATGGAGAAAGCGCGTGACATAAAAAAATGAGAATTTTTTGTACAATTTTGGAAGCCTTTGGCTAACATGAATCATTTTTCTGAGTGGATAAAGGTTCTTTCTTGTGATACCTATATTCAATTGGAGATTATTGGATCTTTCACCATTTTATTTTTCTTCAAATATTAATGGTGTAGGAGCACCTAGTGGTTATATGTGTGCAAACCTCAAATTTTGGTGTGTGTGATCCAATCAGGGTCATGTTATGAATAAGGACTAGTCAAGAGTCCGATAGATGTGGTTGGGGAGCTTTGTGTATTGTTTTTTCAATTTAGTTAATATGTGTCCAGTTGATTCAAAAGTTGCAATCTAAGCCAAATTGGCATAATGTCAAAAATGGCACCAAGAGTGCATAAAATGTCTTATTTTGGTTGTAGAAATGTTTAGGGGATGTACAAACATCATTCTGCACCCATATGTTGGGTAAAAGCATTGTAAATTGCAAACTTGTAAAAATTAGAAAAAGTTGCTAAAATTAGTGTTACCCTAAATTACAACATACAGCAAAACAACCACAAATAGGAAAAAATTGCATTTTTAAGAGTCTAATTAATACTATCCTTAAGATATTATTGATTAAATTTTCATTGCTACATTCATTATCAAGTATCATCATTGTACACTATGTAGTGATCGCATTCCAGAATTTCAACAAAAAAAAAAATATTACTGATCAATTACATTGTGCATTCAAATGAAGTGTAATATGCAAGTGTCTTTTCATATTTCACTTTTCATGTCTAGGAAAATAGTACATTTGCAGAATAGAAAGCATGATATAAGTATGGAGTAGGGGTCCTATGCATTTCCTTGTGGTTTGTTGAATTCTTGTTGGTTGTCTGTTAGGTCCTAGGTCTTCAAATCCTAGTCTTCATCTTCATGTAAGTCTTTAGGGTTTTCACCTACATCATGAGAGAGAAAAGGGGTGTCAGATCCAATTGGATCTAAGCAATACATGGGACACAAACAACATACAATTAATTCTTCTAATGCTGCACATCAATCTGATGAGACCAATGTAACAAGAAAATGTGCATCCACAATATCTGAAACATAGTATTAAAGGGAGTTGTTCTAAACATGGAACCTTTTTCTATTTATGGTCAATTTGATGTATGCTATTCTTGTCTTTATAACTAGATATTTGAATGAAAGGGACTTAATTTTTCTATCTGGGAAACCTTTTTTAGAATTAGGTCAACCTGTTAGTTCAACAAACATAAATGAACCAACCAACATTCATGAATGAATGCCATCTTAGATGACACTCACTCAGAAACATTAATTGACTCATTTTATCTACTGACCTAACAGATTGATTGGTGATATGTGTGAAATAGGTGATCATATAATTGAATATAGATAACAAGAGAAAATGCAATGAGAGTCACGAGCCCTTGCTTGAACTTCACATAGGTCATTAAATACAAGAAAGGTTGTTTACATCTCAAGAGGTTATAGTTCATGTCCACGAGGAGGGAGATGATGCAAATGCAGAAAAGGATCCAAGATGCTGCAAGAGACACATGAGCAAGGAAGGGTTCTTAATGAGCTTAATTATGCATGAATGAAGGATAATATGTTCACTATTATCATGCAAATGAGAAGTGAATATGATGATGTTATAGTGAGTATACAAATGCAGAGAAGGCATAATAGTTCATTTTGAAATTCAATATTGGGAAAATGCATGTCTGGTTATCATCATGTTTTCTATGCTATGAGATGTTGTTGTCTATACTGATTAAAAAGTGAGATTTGCAAAGGATGGAAGATACATAACAGAACAAACAATGTACATATGAGCTGCAAGTAAAAATCAATGAGAAAGAATTGAAGCAACAGTATGTTTATATGCTTTCATGGAAAAGAACATTCACAGAAAAGAACTATATTATAAGAAATTAAAACATTGTGTTCACCATCCAAAGAATTTAGATGATGCTATAACAATTCATGACTTCAAGAGAGCACATTATCCATGCCTATAATGCAATTTCAAGAGATGTCTTTATGCAAAGTATTTGGACAAAGTACATCTTATACTGCTGTATTGAAATATAAGGTTCATCATGCATACAATGCAGGGGATACAATCATGATAATGAGACATACATGTTTAAAATAGGGTTCATGTTATGAGTATTGCCCATGGGAGTCACGAGCCCATGCTCAAACCCCATGGGTAGCATCTTATGCGATAAAAGGACAGTGTGTTTTTACACTAAGAGGAATAACATTTTAACAATGTTCTGAACATGTATGTTTTTCATTTAGATATGATATGCTCACAAGTCTTATCAGTAAAAATGATTTTTGTCATGTTTTTGAGCTCATGATAGTGTTGTCATGTTTTAAAACCTTTAAGTGGAGTGCATTTGTATACAGATAAGACAGTCATGCAAGAGAACCCGAGTTCATATAAAACTTGCACATTATTGAGTTTGCCATAATAGCTATGTGGGTGTATCTTCTTTTTGTTTTTTGCTTAATGTAACACAGAGAGAAGTAATGAAGAGCATGAAAGAAAGAAAGCAACAGAGAGTACCTCGAAGTGTCGAGGGTTACAACAAAAAAGACAGAGTTGTGGTGGAGTTTCAAAGTAGTCAAACAACAGATTCAACATGCAGAGCAGTAATATAAAAAAACCCTAAATTATTGTTTTAAAAAGATGCAATGAAAGAGACCCTAGAAAGATGGAGGTACCAAAACCCGAGTTCTCGAATAAACATGCAGAAAATAACAACTTGTTACAAGCAGAGTGCTTGCATTCTACGCAGTGATTTTTTTAGTAGCTAATATTCGCCAATTGGCTAATTTTTGAAATTTTAGAATCCAAATTTGGCTTATAATTCAAGATTTAAGGCGACCTAAATCACCAAACTTTTACAAAATTTTATTTTAGAAATATTTAAATCGCCAAATAATTTATTTTATTAAAAATTTGAACTCAAATATTCACCTAATATTTGATA
>MU225105.1:2445039-2467612 GCA_018584345.1 Thuja plicata | reverse complement strand
ACCAATAATATATCATAACTGTTAGTTATAGTAGGGTTGTGTCACCAATATTAGTTGTCATTATTGATTTAAAATATAATCTAGTGATCTTCATTATATTCCATGAGGCAAAAATTTTACTATCTTAATTGTAATGCTTATCGGGGCTAAGATTTCCTTTGGATTGTTGATAAATCAATGACATTGAAGAAATTTTGGGTCCTATTATAATAATAAAAATAATGATACATTTATCTCACACAATGCAGTGAGGATTATTTGATTATATTTTAAATAAATGGTAGCAACTAGATACTATAGAGTTCCCTTAAACCCATCAAATATTTTCATAGTTAGCCTAATAATTTTCTATAAGAACTCTTTTTTCTTTAAATATAATTATTTTCCGTGGTTATTAATGAAATTTTTGTTATTGCTTTAGATTCGCCAATATGTTCTACAAAAAATTTGTGATTAAAAAATATTTTCCAATACAAATAATTTGTTTTCCCAAAAAAATGAGAGATTCGCCAATAGGAATTAATTTTTTTAAAAATAAAATGAAAGATTCACCAGGATTTTATATATTTTTCTAGAGGGGGGTTTCTTAAATTTATCCCTGATTCTATGTAGAGTGAACAAGAGTGAAAGACGTAACTTATCTGAAGAGGAAGAGACAAGAAGGCCGAGTTTTGAGATGCATATTAGAAGCCAAGTGTCGTTGGTTAACAACAAGAGAGATGGAGCCAGATCTCTGTGTGTTTCAACAGATAAATCCATGACCTCTACAAGTGTAAGTTCACCATCAGTTGGGAACGAGTCTGAAGCAGTGGCTGAGACACCTTGTTTTGAGTCTGAGTCTCATGGATCCCTCTACACCTCTCAACCACAACTTAGATCCATTCCAAGCTGACAGTGGGTGGAAAAAACTACCAACTTCAAGTCCCAGTTTGAAGAAAGGCCAACGCCATCTATTATGGCTTCTAAAATGATAGAGCCTGAGCTCTGCAAGTTTCCCCTGTTAGGTGTTTCACACATTGGAGGCCACAGGTCATAACTCATAGTCGACAGAGCCCAATATCTTGAACTCCAAGGTCAAACAAATAAACCTCAGACTCCAGAGAAATGCAAAAAATGCGTCATATGTTATGGCATAGAAATTTCAAACCCACGGTTTCCCACAAAGCCTGAGCTTCTTCACATACTCCAGAAGCAGATTCAACGCCATTGATTATGGCTTCCCAACTCCATTTCAAGAAAGCATGGTGGCACCACAGAGGAGAAAACCGTAAGTGTGAAATGAAATCGACAAACACTATGCAATGTGTTTTACCCATCTTTGAAGTCCACTGAAAAACATAGTTAATGCCATATCAGTTCACAGTGCCTCGGCATTCCCTTCACAGTGCCACGACAGTACCTTCATGCCACAAAGACAACATTCCATCTTTTCAAGGATTTATTTATGACAGCTATGAGTTGTTGAAGCATTGAGCTTGAGTTACATTAACTTGACTATACGGTCGAGTTAGGGTTATCTCATGCCATTGTGTTGGGTTGAGTAGTGGAGCTAGGGTTTCTTTGCATTCGGGGTTAGGAATTTTTGTAATAACATTGGTGGGGTATAAAAAAGATGTATCTTTATTTACCAACTTTAGGGGAGCCATTTTTGAGGGCTAAAATTTAGGGCACTTGTTAAGCCTTATAGTTTGCTAGTTTGGAGGACTTTTGGAGGGAGATATTTTTCAAAAAATTGAGCCATGTGGGCTATAGAGAGGATCCTTTGCTTCATGTTTAGGGCTTCAATATTTGAGAGGAGAGATTTAGTGAACTATATTGTTTCTATAGCCTTTTTGATGCATTTTGTATCCATTGGATTGCAGATTTTGGAGATAGGGCATATAGTGAACTTCTTGTTCCTAGATGTTTATTTGGAGACCATTTTTGTAATCTATTCTATTAGATTTTTGGAGGGTAATAAAGAAGATAATTTATTTTCTCTATATTTCTTTTGAGTTTGGTTTTCACATCCTGTTTCATCTTTTCTTACAAGTATTTTATTAAATTGATATCTAAAAGAAGAGAGTTTTATATTCCTTCCATAGGTAATCATCAATTCAAAACCTTGTAAGAAATCAGTATGTTTTCTTATTAGTCAAGCTATTCATGGTTCAACCCTAGTAGTAAGATTTGGTTAGCCTATATGTTGATCAGAGATCTAAAGTACCAAGCTTAAGCATATAAGTTAGGGTTTTCTGCATTATTTTCCAAAGAAAGTTTGACCCTAATTTTTGTGTATCACTTCACTTTTATTTCCAATTTTGTTTTCAAAAGCTTCCTTTTTCCCTTTTCCCCATTATTTTACCAATCAGAAGGTGATATCACATATCAAATAGAAACCGACCTAGAATCTGGAGACTCCTTCTCAATCATAGTCCACCCACAGCTAGAGAAGGTTTCCATTGTTAGGATAGGATATTGTCAAAGCCTCAATGCCTGAGTTGGGGTGGTAATTCTAAACCTAAACAATTTTTGGCATGCCCGGTGGCACTCTTTGTGATACATGAACTAAATCCAAACAAGGAGTGGAAAATACTTTGAGTATTTATTGTTATCACATACCAGGAGAGGAAGAACTTTATAGAGAGAGCCTAGAGGTCCAAAAGAGCTCTCCTTCCAGTTTGTAGCAAGGGGTAGGAAGCCAGTAAGGCCAAGGAAAAGAAGATCTGAGAGAATTTCAGCTCCTCCCACTTACTACACTGATTTACAAAATTCTAATCAAGAATATTCAGAAAGTCCTCAAGCACTTCAATTTCAAGTTGTTCTTGAGCCATCATCAGAAGAGGAACTACCTGAAGTTGCAGACTTTTCTGCAGTAGCACCAACAATGGCTAGAAGATTGCCTTTTGTTCCATTTGATCAAGGCAGTCCTTTAAGGATTGTAAATCACAATAAAATACCATTAGCAGCATTAAATGGATTGCCATCTTTCATCGGAGAAGGATGATAAATAGCCATTGAGCACATCAGAGATATTTATTCTCTTTGCAATGTCCATCACATTAGGAAGGAGGATGTGGCTTTGAAGATACTAGCTGCATCATTGAAGGGAAAAGCATTGGAATGGTTCTAGACTCTCCACGTTGGATACATTGCTAGTTGGGATGCACTAGGTGAGGGATTATCTAAGTTTTTTGAAGATAAATTTGACAATCTTTCTTTGGTAGAACAATTGACTACTATCAAAAGGGCTCCACAACAGGAGATGAATGATTTCAATCTCTGATTTCAGAAGACTTGGAATAGGATCCCGGATACGGTAAGACCTTCTACTGAATATGCATTTTCACATTTTCTTAAAAGCCTAAATAGTGATATTTCAGTGATGATCCAATCCATAGGGGGAAATTCTTTACCTCAATCTTTTGAGATTTCAATTAGGGCAGAGAATGGCCTCATTCAGGCAGTGAAGATAGCTCCTAGGCCTCCAATGCCTTACTTTCCTAACATCTAATCCAATATGTCAATAGTTGTTCCACCTTTGGCTCCATTGCCATCTTATAAGAGTGAAGAGATAATGCCTGCTACCCCGTCTAATGAGTTACAAAGTATTAAAGACAACCGACAAAAGATTGAGAGTTTACTCCAGACTTTTGGAAATGAGTTAGTAAACCTGAAAAGGAAGAAAAGCATTCCAATAACCCATACCCCAAACCAATTTGCTAGTTCTTCATCCCAGCAGCCTACTCAACCCGCTTACCAAGGTGGCAAGCAACAATACCAAGGAAATAACACTGCAAATAGGCAAAATTGGAATCAAAGGCCCTATAGACCTTATAATCATGCACCCCTTAATGTTGTTAGGGATATTGTCCCTAACCAAAATAATCTTGCTACTGATTATGAATGGTGCTATCCTTTTAATGAATCCCACAATCAGTCTAAGTGCACTAATGGAGTTCTTAAGAAAGCCCTAATGGTTCAAAATGCAATTGATTCACGACCTACTGTATCCACCGATGAGACTCAACAACACCCTGATCTGACTACTCTGTACACTGCATTTCTTAATTGGCAAGAGGAAGAGTTATGTGGAGTAAGTGATGATTCACCTATATCAGCAAACACAAGAGCCAAGAAGAGAGCTCTAGAATTAGAGAAATCAGCTGCCAGGTTTGCTGCCACAACTCAATCACCACTCATTTCTTTAGTTTCTATTCTAAAGGGGCCTCCTACTCTTGTAGAAAAATAAACACAACATCATAGGCAGGCAGACTAGACCATTGTTAAATCACCTCAAAAGGTACAATTTGTTATTCCCTATAATATTGTTTATAATATGAAGAAGGTGAATGTTTCTATTTCTATGTGGGACTCATTAGTTATTCCAGGAGAAGCTGATTTATTGAAGGAAGAGCTATCAAAAGGGATAGCAAGTTCACATCAAGCTATTCAATACCCTCTCAGAGTGGTTATGTCCAATTCAGAGCCCTCAAAAGTTCATGATGAGGTGGTTAAAGAAGAAAAGAAGTTTGTTAGAGTGCAGCAATTGGCAACACAAGTGAGTAAGAAGACTACAGATTTGAAGCAACCAATAGTGATAGTTGGTAAAGGACCACAAAATATGCAAAAGATGATAGAAAAGGAATGTAAAAAAATTGCAAATAGTAAGCCTCCTCCTTTTTATGTTTCTTTGATCATTGGAAACAAGTGGCTGCATAATTGTATGGTTGACAGTGGTGCAACCATCACTGTCATGCCAAAGAAGATAGCTGATTTTTTGGATTTAAAGTATGAAACTCTTGAGAAAGGAGTTGTCCACCTGGATGGTTCTTTAGTCAAGACCATAGGTGTTGTTAAAAATGCAAGTTTGACCTTACACTCCTATCCAAACTTCTCCATTTCCCAATATATTTTTGTCATAGATATGCCACCTTACTTTGTCCTATGTTTATCAAGAGACTTCATAGCCAAAATACATGGACACTTCTCATCAGATTGGTCTCACCTATATTTCAAAACTAGATATGGTGCTAAGGTGACCATAAAGTCAGAGTTATGGGTCAAAGAACACATAGAGCCTTATAATTCTAGTCCCATAAATGCAAGTTGTGTGATCATGGATCCAGATGAAATCAATGATAGTTCAGCTTATAAAACACAAACTAAGGAATATCCTGATATTGTGTTGGATGAATGGGCCACCAAAAATGATCAAGATGATGATGTGTTTGATGCTAGTTTTGGTAACTATGTGATGTTAGAATCTGATTCAATTGTGCCTAATCTGATTAAAGATCAGTGTTCTGAATCTAAATTATCTAACTAGCTATGGGACTTATATTTTGATGGATCTAAGAACAAAGATGGTGTTGGTGCAGGGGTTATGTGAATTTCACCTAATGGTGATAAATTTTATGCTGCATATAAACTATCTTTTTCATGCTCTAATAATATAGCTGAATATGAGAGTTTGATCCAAGGATTAGAATGGGCAAGGAAAAGAGGAATCAAGTGCTTAAGGGCATTTAGGGAAAGTGAGTTGATAATAAAGCAGGTGAGAGGTATCAATGCTGTTAAAAATGATCTTTTGAAGCTATATAAATCCAAAGTTTCTGATATTTTGGATAATTTTGATGCATTCAACCTCATTTCTATACCTGGAAGAAAAAATATGCATGCTGATAGGTTGGTTGGTATTGGTGCTCATGTTTCAATTACTGAAAACAAAGGATAGATCTCAGATCATTCATATGTTAAAATTATTGTAAGGCCATCTATCCTGGACAATGATATTAATTGGCAGGTTTTTAACACTGATGAGCATATTTTAAGCTTTATGACTGAAATAGAAGGCTTTTCAGCTTCTAAAAATGATAAATTAAGTCAGAAAATGGAAAATCAAATCATTCAGCTGAAGAATAATAAGATTCCAAGGGGATTAGTTATCTTAGAGTCAGCTTTCAACTCTGATGATCAATTCAGAAAGAACAAAACCAGCTTGTTAATCAAGGAAGATCACTATGAAGAAGTGGAGATATTCAGGGACAAGTACTTGTAGGTTGGTAACATTAATTTGCCTGAAGAAAAGAAAATGCTTATTGATTTGTTTAGGGAATATAATGATGTGTTTGCATGGGATTATGCTGACTTAAAAGGATTTGATCCTCAATTAACTCAACATACCATAGAATTAGAGCCAAATTCCAAGCCAATTAGAAAATGGCAAAGGCCTATCAACCCCAAACTAGAACCTTTAATGCTGAAAGAACTGAATAAGCTTCTGAATGGTGGTATCATATTCCCTATCAAGCATACCTCTTGGATTTCAAATCTTGTTCCTGTGAGGAAGAAGAATGGAGAGATAAGACTTTGTGTAGATTTTAGAGACCGCAATAGGGCATCTCTAAAAGATAGGCACCCTCTTCCTTCTATGGAACATATCCTATAATATTTCTCTAGTTCTGAGAGATTCTCCCTTCTTGATGGTTATTCTGGTTATAACCAAATTTTAGTTAAAGAATCTGAACAGTTTAAAACAACCTTTACAACTAAATGGGGTACAATCGCTTACAAGAGAATGCCATTTGGGTTGTCAAATGCAGGGGCCACTTTTCAGAAAGTAATGGACATGGCTTTCAAGAATTTAATGTATAAGTTTGTTCTGGTATACCTAGATGATGTTACAATCTACATCAAAATTGCAAACCAACACATAGATCATTTGAGACAGATATTGTAGAGATGTAGTGAGTTTGTAATTTCTCTTAACCCAAAGGAATATGTTTTTTCAGTTCATGAGGGTAAACTTCTAGGATATCAGGTGTCTAGGGAAGGTACAACTATTGACCCTGAGAGAATTCTTGCAATTCTAGAACTTTCATTGCCTAAACACAAGAAAGGATTGCAGAGTTTTATTGCGAGAATAAATTTTGTTAGAAGGTTTATCCCTGATATTGCAAACCTGTTGAAACCACTGACTGTTATGCTTAAGAAGGATGTCCCTTTCAGATGGACAAATGAGGGAAAGAAGAATTTTGAATTGATAAAACAAGCTTTGTCTTCGACCCCTACTCTTTTTAATCCTAATTTTACTAAAGACTTTATTCTATATGCTTATGGTGGTTTTGATACTATTTCAGCAATGCTGGTTCAAAAGAATGAAGAAAAATAGGAGCAACCAGTTGCATTTTTAAGCAAAGGTATGGATGAGTATGGGAAAAGATACAACTTTGTAGAGAAACATGTGCTAGCTGTTATAAAAGCCCTAAAAAAGTTTAAGCATTTGATTTCTAGGAATATGATACACCTAATGGTTGCACACCCTAGCATTAAAGAGTTTTTTTCTAAATAAAGATGTCAATGGAAAGAGGGCAGGGTGGATAACAAGGGTCATGGAGTATGATATGAAAATCCATGTGACCAAGATGGTTAGAGGAAAAGGCTTATGTGCTCAAATGACAAAAGGAGAAGATAAAGTTGAAGCCACTGAAGAGGCTCTTTTGCCCCAAGGTAATTCTATACTAATCAATGATTCAGTATCCTGGTTATCAGATATGACCAGATTTATGCAAACTGGTCAATGTCCAATGAATGTGGATAGAGCCAAAATGAGATACTTCAGGTTAGAATCTATTCCTTATGTTCTAATTGATAATATTCTTTATAGGAAATATTTTTCTGGTATTCTTCTCAAGTGCATAGACTATGTTTATCAAAGTAATATTCTATCTGAATTCCATGATGGGTCTTGTGGAGGGCATTTTAGCCCTAAAAATATAGCATGGAAATTTTTAAGAGCTGGCTATTATTGGCTAGATTTGTTCAAAGATGCCCATTCATGGGAAAGAAAATGGCAAAAGTATGCTATGTTTTCAAGAAAACAAAGGTTGGCAACATTGCCATTAAAGCCAATTCAATAAATGGGGAGTGGACTTTATAGGTCCAATAAATCCAAATTCTAGTGCAGGACATAAGTGGATCTTAACTGCCATAGACTATTTCACCAGACGGACTGAGGCTATTTCACTGAAGGAATCTACTGGAGCTGTTGTTTCAAAATTCTATGATGATATTGTAACAAGGTTTGGAGTCCCTTAGTCAATAGTGTCAGATAATGATCTAGCTTTTTTTGGGTCAGCTATAACAGAGTGGGCTATCAAGAATGGCATTTATTTGAATACTTCTTCTAATTATTACCCACAGGGTAATGGCCTTGCAAAATCTACCAATAAGAACCTGATTAGGATCATTAAAAAGAATTTGCAAGGAAAAAAAAGGTATTGGCACTCTAAATTGAAGGAAGCCTTATGGCTAGATAGAATAACACTTAAACAATTTATTGGGAACTCACCTTATGTCTTGGTTTATGGTAAAGCAGCCAAATTTCCTATTTCTACAGAATTTCCTGCTTTACAGCTTGCTGATCAAATGTTTTTTTTGAAGAGGAAGATCCTCTTACACTAAGATAAGCTGAATTACTACAACTAGAAGAACAAAGTAAAAATGCATTGGATACTATGGAGTTAAGGCAAGCACAAACTAAGAGGTCTTTTGATAAGAGAGCTACATCTTGGGATTTCAAGGAAGGGGATCTAGTACTCAAGTGGGATGTATTGAAGAGGAGGCTAGGTTAGCATAATAAATTTGACCATTTTTGGTCAGGCCCTTTTGTTATTACAACTTGTAAGGAAAATAATGCTTATCAGTTGTCCACAACTCATGGGGAAGTTCTACAAATTCTAGTTAATGGAATTCACCTCAAGCTTTGCTCTAAGGGTTATGTTTAGGCTAGGTTGCATTTCAATAAGTGTTGTCCAAGCACTAGGTCTTTAGGTTGCATGAGTCTAGGTTACATGCATTTTCCTTTCAATAAAGGTTGCATCCATGGTTCTGGTTTTATAACTCTGTTTCACTAGGATAAGGTCTAAAGGTCATGTCTAGCAGGCAGACATCTAGCAAAAGTTGCCAAAATTGTTACCCTAAATTACAACATACAACAAAACAACCACAAATAGGAAAAAATTGCATTTTTACGAGTCTAATTAACACTATCCTTCAGATATTATTGATTAACATTTCATTGTTACATTCATTATCAAGTATGATCATTGTACACTAAGTACTTATCACATTCTAGAATTTCAAAAAAAAAAACTTATAAATAATCAATTACATTGTGCATTCAAACTGAGTGTAATATGCAAGTGTCTTTTCATATTTCACTTTTTATGTCTATGAAAAGTGTACATTTGAATAATAGAAAGCATGATACAAGTAAGGAGTAGGGGTCCCATGCATTGCCTTGTGGTTTTTTGAATGCTTGTTGGTTTTCTGTCAGGTCCTAGGTCTCCAAGTCCTGGTCTTCTTCTTCATTTAGGTCTTTAGGGTTTTCACCTGCATCATGAGAGAGAAAAGGGGTGTCAGATCCAATTGGATCTAAGCAATACATGGGACACAAATAGCATACAAACAATTCTTCTAATGCTACATATCAATCTAATGAGACCAATGTAACAAGAAAATGTGCATCCACAATATCTGAAATATAGTATTAAAGGGAATTGTTCTAAACATGAAACCTTTTTCTATTTATGGTCACTTTGATGTATGTTATTCTTGTCTTTATAACCATATATCTGAATGAAAGGGACTTAATTTTTCTATCCGGGAAACCTTTTTTAGAATTAGGTCAACCTGTTAGTTCAACAAACACAAATGAACCAACCAACATTCATGAATGAATGCCATCTTAGATGACACTCACCCACAAACATTAATTGATTCATTTTATCTACTGACCTAACAGATTGATAGGTGATATGTGTGCAATAGGTGATCATATAAGTGAATGCAGATAACAAGAGAAAAATGCAATGGTAGTCACAAGCCCATGCTCGAACTTCACATAGGCCATTACATAAAAGAAAGGTTGTTTACATCTCAAGAGGTTACAGTTCATGTTCATGATGAGGGAGATGATGCAAATGCAGAAAAGGGTCTAGGATGGTGCAAGAGACACATGAGTAAGGAAGGGTTCTTAATGAACTAAATTATGCAGGAATGAAGGATAAGATGTTCAATATTATCATGCAAATGAGAAGTGAATATGATGTTGTTACAGTGAGTATACAAATGCAGAGAAGGCATAATAGTTCATTTTGAAATTCAATATTGGGAAAATGCATGTCTGGTTATCATCATGTTTTCTATGTTATGAGATCTTGAAGTCAATAATAATTAAAAAGTGAGATTTCCAAAGGATGGAAGATACATAACAGAACAAACAATGTACATATGAGCTGCAAGTAAAAATCAATGAGCAAGAATTGAAGCAACAATATGTTTATATGCTTTCATGGAAAAGAACATTCACATAAAATAATTGTATTATAAGCAATAAAAACAATGTGTTCACCATCCAAAGAACTCAGATGGTGCTATAACAATTCATGACTTCAAGAGAGTACATTACCCATGCCTAAAATGCAATTTCAAGAGATGTCTTTATGCAGAGTATTTGGACTGTTAGAGTACATAGTTATCTTCACTTATTAATTATATCATGTTGATATTAATTATTAAGTTAGTCGTACTCTATTTTTTACTTAAGCTTTCTCTTAGGTTAGCTTTTTTCCTTTTTTCGGGTTTCATTCACCTTTAAGGTTGAATGCTTGTATTTGTTTTTGTATACTCTCTGAATACATTTTTGAGCTCTCACTTTTGAGCACAGAAGGGTTTCTTCTTTTTCTGTCTTTGGCTTCATCCTTTGTAACATGTATTTTGCATGTAGACTAGTCTTGGAAGTCAAAGCTATATTTATCAGTTTCTACATGGTATCAAAGCCACACTACTGCTGCCTGGTTTGAAGGTTTTTGAAGCTGCGATTCAAAGACGATAGCGACAGCATCTCTGAGGTTGTTTTTGTCATTTCTAAGGAGGCACTATTTTTTTGAGCTGTTTGAGCCAAAACAGACTCCACCATCATGCTGAGAAGGCCCAAGAGAGTCAAAATACATATAAATTTTGACATATTTGGTCACAGTGATCTCTGGAGAAATTTTTTGGCCTATTAGGGCCGTACGACACAAAAATCAAGGCAAAAATAAAAAAAATTTAAAACAAATTTGCATATTTTTATAAAATTTTGGGCTGCCAGAACGTGCCACCACCGCCGCACCACCCACGCACTGCCCCCGGCCCGCGCGCCACCCGCCAGCCACCACGCCGCCACCAGGACTTGCCGCCACCACCGCGCCACCCGGCCGCCACCGCTGGCCCGCCCGGCTGCCTCTGCCGCCCAGCCCAGCCACCACCTCCACCGGTGCCGCTGCCCACCGGCCACCCTGCCCAGCCGGACATCCTATGACACCCATACGACCATCAAATTATTTGTCAGGACTGTGTTTTTCCAGGGACCTTGTTGTTTGGGGGTACCTGTGCCTATTTGGCTCTACAGGGCTCATACGGACTTGGATTTTTGACTTCCATATATCGTCAGAAAGATATTTTCAAGCCCATCGCTCTCATCTAGGTCTCATTTCTTGATTTTTATAGTTTCTTTCCATATTTTTATGTCAAAGATGCACCTTCTTTTGTGCTCCTGCTCTGCTTCTGGACCTCAGGCTTTTTTGTCATTTCTTGTGCTTTCATAGTTCTTTTTGGTGTACGGGGGATAGTATTATACATTGTGGGTGGGTGCATTTTACTTTTTGCAATTTCCTTCAGAAAGACCCTTCTACTTCCATCTTATTCTTCTCTTAATGTTGGACCCCTCTGTGGCCTGGCTGACACCACATAACTACCACACATGGAAGCCACAAATGACCAGACTCCTCAAGTCATGAGGTTTATGGTCCTGCATAGATGTGGCTTAGCCAGTTCTACAGAGGCCTTATGAGGCTCTTATGCATAGAAATAGGATGGATGAGGCAATGAGCCTCATTGCCATCAATATTTAAGATGGGTTGTTGTTCCACCTGGATGGTCTGACCACACCCAAGGATATGTGCGACAAGTTTTCCACCTTGTTTGGCACCATGAATCAGTTCATGATTCTCCAGATAGATGCAGAGTTCACCTCCTTGTCACCTGAATCATTCACCAGCATTGAGGAATTCGTGATGAAGTTCAAATCTCTTCGATTTATTTTACAGGTTGCTGGAAAGACAAAGTCAGATGATGAGTGTATCTTTCTGATACTCTCAAAACTTCGTGGCCCTTATCATATTTTCACTTCTACCTTCTACTCCACTATGGATGCACTAGGTACACGTCATGTTATGCCCTCTTTTGAGACCTTCTGTGACAGGGTAACTTGTGAGCAGTCCAAGCTCAGTCATATGGATTCTCTTATAGGTTCACAATCACAAGCATTGCTTGCCAAGTCATCTCAGGATACTCAGACGCCGAAGCTGAAGTAGGTATCTGATTCCTCTTCTCAACACTCTACTCGCCCACCATCTTCTTCTAAGAAGGAGAAACAAAAGACTCAGAACCCTACTTGTTCCTATTGTTAGAAGGGGCCCCATGATGAGTCTTAGTGTTTTCAGAAGAGATTTGATGGCTATGAGAAACAGATTGTAGATTTGCAAGCTCTCCTTGAGAAGAGCACTATTTCCTCTCCATCCTCTTCCACCTCACAGGGGTCTGCTTTCTATTCTTCTACCTCATCTTCGACATCTGGACAGGATTTTGGATAGGGTCATGCATTATGGGCTTCTGTTGCATCCCCTTAACAGGTCCCTTGGATACTTGATTTAGGTGCTTCTCACCATATGGCATCTTTTCTGGATATCTTCTCTTCCATTGAGGCTTCTCCTATTCCCCACAGTCTCATGGGGAATAACACTATTATGCTAGTCTATGGGAAAGTTTCTATACACATTCAGGATGGCACATTCAATAATGTATTGTATGTTCCATCTCTATCTGCAAACCTTCTCTTGATTTACCAGATTACACATAGTGGATTAGGGAAGACAGTTGACTTCATGCCAGATTCAGTCTTCATTCAGGATAGTGTGACAGGTGGCATTGTTTCTATGGGGATAGTTGATCATTCCACCCATCTCTACACCTTCACACATTTTGGTCCACCATCTCCATTATTGGAGCACAGCTCTCCTCTTCTGCGTAAGCATCATGTGGTGCAGTCAGGTCACTTGAACCTCTATGTTGTTCCTGAGACTCCTATTGTGACTACTACACCACATCTTGTTGAGGTTCTATAGAGGACACTCGTCTCCTCTCTCATGACAATGTCAACACGCCTGTCATACCACTTGCATTGGGGATTCCATTTCAGGATCCTTGTGTCTACTCCTTTGAGCATCAGCTCGGCCTTCTAGTGACACACCATCTCTTGATATTACCTCTTCACTGCTCACTATATTTCACTCCTTTGCATTGGAATCATAGTGGTTTGTTCATTGATTCAGGGGTTCTTTCATTCTGGGGGGGCTTTGGAACCTCGACCCTCTCTCATGGGGGGGTTAGCAGCACACATTGTACTCATGGCTTTGAGAGAGTCTCTTGAAGTCATTCCTTGTCTTTTGCTTTCTTTTTATATCTCTTATTGGAGAGTATTTTTTCCCATTGGGTTTTCTCCTTTGTCTCTGGTTTACAGAGATTTCCTTGTTTGGGTATCTGATCAGGCCTTGTTGTCGGGACCCTCTTTTCCTGCTTTCATAGCTGTGCTAGGTTTGCTTACCTCCCGAGCTTCACTTAAGGGGGGGTGTTAGAGTACATAGTTATCTTCACTTATTAATTATATCATGTTGATATTAATTATTAAGTTAGTCGTACTCTATTTTTCACTTAAGCTTTCTCTTAGGTTAGATTTTTTCCCTTTTAAGGGTTTCATTTACCTTTAAGGTTGAATGCTTGTATTTTTTTTTGTATACTCTCTGAATACATTTTTGAGCTCTCACTTTTGAGCACAGAAGGGTTTCTTCTTTTTCTATCTTTGGCTTCATTCTTTGTAATAGGTATTTTGCATGCAGACTGGTCTTGGAAGTCAAAGCTGTATTTATCAGTTTCTACATGGACAAAGTGCATCTTATACTGTTGTATTGAAATATAAGGTTCATCATGCATACAATGCAGGGGATATAGTCATGATAATGAGACATACATGTTTAAACTAGGGTTCATGTTATGATTATTTCCCATGGGATTCATGAGCCCATGCTCGATCCCCATGGGTAGTACCTTATGTGATAAAAGGACAGTGTGTTTTTACACTAAGAGGAATAACATTTTCACAATGTTCAAAACATTTATGTTTTTCATTTCGATGATATGCTCACAGGTTTCATCAATAAAAATGAATGTTGTCATGTTTTTTTATAACATTGTAAACATGCTGGAAATAAAAACCATTATGCTTATTGATCAAACAGAACAATAAAGGTAAAGTTTTGGTCTTAACAGAGAAAACATTTTTTTTGTGCTCATGACAGTGTTGTCATGTTTTAAAACCTTTAAGTGGAGTGCATTTGTATATAGACAAGACAACCATGCCAGAGAACTCGAGTTCATATCAAAATTGGACATTATTGAGTTCTCCATAATAGCTATGTGGGTGTATCTTCTTTATGTTTTTTTCTAACATTAATGTAACACAGAGAGAAGTAATGAAGAGCACGACAACAAGCAAGAAATAGAGAGTAACTCAAAGTGTCGAGGGTTACAATAGAAAAGATAGAGATGTGGTGGAGTTTCAAAGTAGTCAAACAATAGATTTGACATGCAGAGCAATAATATAAAAAAACCCTAAATTTTTTTTTTTAAAAGATGTAATGAAAGAGACCCTAGAAAGACGGAGCTACCAGAACCTGAGTTCTTGAATAAACATGTAGAAAATAACAACTTGTTGCAAGCAGAGTGTTTTCATTCTATGTAGAGTGAACAAGAGTGAAAGATGTAACTTATCTGAAGAGGAAGAGACAAGAAGGCCAAGTTTTGAGATGTAGATTAGAAGCCAAGTGTCATGGGTTAACAGTAGGAGAGATGGAGCCCAAGTTCTGTGTGTTTCAACAGAGAAAGCCGTGACTTCTATAAGTGTAAATTCACCATCAGTTGGGAACAAGTCTGAAGCAATGGTTGAGATGCCTAGTTTCAAGTCTGAGTTTCATGGATCCCTCTACACCTCTCAACTATAGCTTAGATCCATTCCAAGGTGACAGTGGGTGGAAAAAACTACCAACTTCAAGTCCCAGTTCGAAGAGAGGCCAGCACCATCTGTTATGGCTTCTAAAATGACAGAGCCCGAGCTCTGCAAGTTACCCCTGCAGGTGTTTCACACATTGGAGGCCACGGGTCATAACTCATAGTCGAAAGAGCCCAAGCTCTTGAACTCAAATTTAAAAAAAATAAACCTTAGACACCAGAGAAATGCACAAAATGTGCCA
This sequence comes from Thuja plicata, assembly GCA_018584345.1. Taxonomy (NCBI): domain Eukaryota; kingdom Viridiplantae; phylum Streptophyta; class Pinopsida; order Cupressales; family Cupressaceae; genus Thuja; species Thuja plicata. The sequence continues at coordinate 2,452,220 of MU225105.1, read as the reverse complement.
TATGTTATGGCAAAGCAAGTTCAAACCCATGGTTTCCCACAAAGCCTGAGCTTCTTCACATACTCTTGAAGAAGATTCAGCACCATCGATTATGGCTTCCCAACTCCAATTCAAGCAAGCATGGCAGTGTTATAGAGGAGAAAATCCTAAGTGTGAAATGAAATTGACAAACACTATGCAATGTGTTTTACCCATCGTTGAAGTCCACTGACAAACAGAGTTAATGCCATGTTAGTTCACAGTGCCTCGACATTCCCTTCATAGTGCCATGACAATACCTTCATACCATGAAGACAACATTCCATCTTTTTCAGTGATTTGTTTATGACAGCTATGAGTTTTTTTCGAAGCATTGAGTTTGAGTTACATTAACTTGACTATATGGTCAGGTTAGGGTTATCTCATGCCATGGTGTCAGGTTGAGTAGTGGAGTTAGGGTTTCTTTTCATTTGGGGTTAGGTATTTTTGTAATAAGGATGGTGGGGTATACAAAAGATGTATCTTTATTTACCAACTTTAGGGGAGCCATTTTTTAGGGCTTGATTTAGGGCACTTGTTAAGCCTTATAGTTTGCTAGTTTGGAGAACTTTTGGAGGGAGATGTTTTTCAGAAAACTAAGCCTTGTGGGCTATATAGTGGATCCTTTTCTTTGTGTTTAGGGGTTCAATATTTTAGAGAGGAGATATTTAGCAAACTATCTTGTTCCTATAGCCTTTTTTATGCATTTTGTATCCATTAGATTGCAGATTCTAAAGATAGGGCATATAGTGAACTTCTTGTTCTTAGATGTTTTTTTGGAGACCATTTTTGTAATCTATTCTATCATATTTTTGGAGGGTAATAAAGGAGGTAATCTATTTTCTTTATATTTCTTTTGAGTTTTATTTTCACATCCAGTTTCATCTTTTCTTACAAGTGTTTTATTAAATTGATATCTAAAATAATTGAGTTTTATATTCCTTCCATAGGTAATCAACAATTCAAAACCTTGTAAGAAATCTATATGTTTGCTAGTTAGTCAAGCTATTCATGGTTCAACCCTAGTAGTAAGATTTGGTTAGCCTATATGTTGATCAGAGATCTAAAGTACCAAGCTTAAGCGTATAAGTTAGGGTTTTTTGAATTATTGTCCAAAGAAAGTTTGACCCCAATTTTTGTGTATCACCTCACTTTTAATTCTAGTTTTGTTTTCAAAAGCTTCCTTTTTCCTTTTCCCCATTAAGTTACCAATCAGAAGGTGATATCACATATCAAATAGGAACCGACCTAGAATCTGGAGACTCCTTCTCAATCATAGTCCACCCACAACTAGAGAAGGTTTCCATTGTTAGGATAGGATACTGTCAACATCGTAATGCCTGAGTTGGGGTATTAATTCTAAACCTAAACAATTAGAAATAATGAATTTAGTGACTCATTACTGAGTATAACCAAACCTTGTTTCCACTTATATATAAAAAAGTAAAAATAAAAAATATTTACATTTTTAAGTAGTTTCTTATTTTGGAATGAGGATTATAGAATATTCCAGCACTTCCTCTCACAAAAGAAAATATTTATAATACAAAATGCTTTTATGTTTTTGTATGCATTTATTTATATTAATAAATCTCACTTCTAGAATCTTTCATTGCATCTATTTAAGATCTATATATCAACTGCCATATGTTTTAATCAAAGTAGAGAAATAAAGATGGATCATTATATATGTTGGTTTTTCCCCTCCACGTTCAAAGGCTTGCAAAGTCTAGTATTTTAAAAGCATGTGGGTTTTGTTCATTGGATGGGCATGGAAGAATTTGCAAGTGAACTTAAAAATCAGCAAAGAAAACTTCTAAAAGACATGATTGGCATGTGTTTCGTCACCATGGGTGGATGATGCGAAGGATTTTCATGCATATAGATGTCATCTAAGTCACGCAAATCCTTTGAATTTTACAATGGTGCCCTCCATACTAAATAATCTATCGTGTTTGGAGATAGGAAAGTGAAAAATGAATGGTTGTTAGTGATCTAAGTATGTCCAACCCGCACTTGCATAGTTGGGTGTTTTGTAGTTATTCTTGTCATGAAAAAATATAAAATCAAAAGTTTGTTCAGTTCCTTCTTAGGAGAAACGTTTTTGACTTATGAACATGGATTCCATGCACGAGAATTTCCAAACCAAATGCATGGAAGCTTCTATTTTTTTCTTAAGTAGAGCTATATTAATTTTAATTTTTAATAGTTATATTAATGTAAGTTAAAATTTACTTTTAAAAATAAAATTACATTTCATGATAATATTATTACAAAAATTTTATAAATAAAAAATTTAATAGCTTTCTTGTTACACGAATCAAACTTTTCTAAGTTTCTTTATATATTATTTTAGAAATTGTCCGTTTAAAATTAAATTTTTATTTGTTAACATATTTTAATTTACATTGTAATCATTTTAAATCTAGAAAAGCATTAGGTCTCAATTATGTTCCTATTAAAATTTATAAGAGTAATAGTAATTATATTTTAAATGAATTATTAAAGGTTTATGATGTATCATTTGAAATGGATTATTTTAGGCCTTACACACAAAGGTGTAAAAATTTATTGGCCATAATTGGAGACAAAACCCTCTAACAGAAAATATTAGACCAATTAATCTTCTTATGAAATCATTACTAAGGTGTTATCTTTGAGTTTGATAGATATTTTTCTAATATTATATATGTGAATCAGATAGGATTTATTAATGAGTGAATTAATTTAAATAACTTTTATTAGTAATTGGGAATGCATAAACAATGCAAGGTATAGTGGAGAAAAATATAAATAGTACTATTAAACATGGAGAAAGCGCGTGAAATAAAAAAAAATGAGTTTTTTTTGTACAATTTTGGAAGCCTTTGGCTAACATGAATCCTTTTTCTGAGTGGATAAAGGTTCTTTCTTGTGATACCTATATTCAATTGGAGATTAATAGATCTCTCAAATTTTTATTTTACTTCAAATATCAATGGTGTAGGAGCACCTAGTGGTTATATGTGTGCAAACCTCAAAGTTTGGTGTGTGTGATCCAATTAGGTTCATGGTATGAATAAGGACTATTTAAAAGTCCAATAGATGTGTCAAGTTGATTCAAAAGTTGCAATGTAAGCCAAATTGGCATAATTTGGAAAATGACACCAAGAGTGCATAAAATGTCTCATTTTGGTTGTAGACATGTCTAGGGGATGTACAAACATCATTCTACACCCATATGTTGGGTAAACGCATTATAAATTGCAAAGTTGTAAAAATTACAAAAAGTTGCTAAAACAACTTTTGCAACTTTTCAAAGCTGCTTGGCAACATCTGGTTGGTTAGGGAATTTTTTCTAGAAATTAGTTATGGGTCAGAAATCATGGGAGAAACATGATGGGAGGAGGTATATAAGACCTTCCCAGACATTGTAAATGGTTTGGATAATACTTGGCATGAATTCCCATAGTAAACAGTTCACAGTTTTCTGGAACTCTCTGTAGATCCTTAACAACTAGTGTGATTTGTGTTTAATGGATTGAATTAGATGCTTCACCATTGTAAATATTTAGAGTAGAATCATTTCCTACATTGTATACATTCATTTTGATTTTTTTTATTCTCTTGTTTGTGTAAGGTAATATCTTTCTCTAGTTCTTGATGACTGGACTAGACGGAGTTGGGTCAAATAATGACTCTACCTTGAAACCCAACAGTGGGAAACTCATAGCCCTTGAAGGAATGAGAGTAGAGACATTGTACAGTAGTTTAATTTTTTAGTAGAGTCCTGAAAGTGGTGTTTACTATTTTTAAACTATTTCCCTAGGCGAGCTCGGCCATAGCCTAACTAAGAAGAAAGAGTAACAAAGATTGACAATTTGCAGGAGTCAGTTAGATTGTCAAATCCAATGACATGGAGGTGTGTATAAGTGTTAGATAGAACCTTGGTGAAGAGATGAGAGAAGACGAATCCATTTGAGTGGATTTCCATTTGAAAAACTTATTTCAAGCTTGTTTCCTTGTAAATCACCCATATTAGGGTTTTGCACAATATAGAGAGTTGGAGAAGTAAAAATTACAAAATCCTTAGGATCTCTCAAAAGGGTGCCCACAAATGTGAATATTTTAGTTGGTTGTTTGCCATAGTTTTGAGTTAGAGTCCTAAAACCTCAGAATTACGGATAATTGAGACCTACAAGCCTACTAAGCCTAAGAAAAGGAAAATTGAAATTGATAGGACAATGGATTAAGGACAACAAAAAATGGAATATTTGGGATCTAAATTGATTAGTTTGGAATACCTAGGCTCCAGCAAGATGTATGTGAAAGTTCTAGGAAGTTGGTTGTTGTGCTTACCCTTGTGAGTTCACAAATGGGAATGTGTGAAATTGTCTTGACAGAGAAGCTCTAAGAGAGTGGGAGAAAAAAATTTTTGAACCTCCTAAGGTAGAAGGATTTGGAATTCGAAAAAAACCCTAGAAGGTCCTAGAAGTGACCTAGAGAAGAGCTCAAAGTAGCTTATTTGAGGAGCCTCCCTATCAAAGTGGTACTAGAGCCTAAAGATTTGGGCAAGGTGGAAGTTGTATATAAGATTTAGAATTAGTACGTGAATAAACTATCATGACTAAAGAAGAAATATTGAACATAGAATATCACAAGGAATTCTAAAAGTTGTAATACCTGCATCCTTGAACAATATTATTTCTCACCAATAATTCATTTACAATATTATCCTTCATGGTTTTGCTTCCTTCGTCGAGGAAAAAGGTTGGAGGACCCTACTATTCGATTATGGTTTGGTTAAGAGGTAAAAAAATTAACCTTAAAAAAATTGCTCTATTTTTAAAAATATCCCTCATAATCTCCAAGTTTAAATTGTAGAAACCTCACATTGCAATACTTTTAATCTCCCATGTACATATTGTTAGAATTCATAGATTTCAACCACCAAGATTCATTGCATGCAAAATATCCTGTTACAAAAGCAAAACTTGGAGATAAGAGTGTTCTAAAAGACCAAATGTTCATTAAGAGGGAATGATAAAATACAAAGAGATTAATCCTTATAAAGGTGATCAAACACCAAGTAGGTGGAGAAACCTAGGTTGCATGAATAATTAATAAAGAATTAATTATTGCATGCCTGAAGTTTAGCTTAAGTGCACAAGAGATAAAAGGTGACTTAAATAAATAAATCAATAATGATTTAATTAATAAGTGAACATATAAATACCTTTTTAATATAACACCCCCCCTTAAGATAAACTTAGGGAGAAGCTAAAACCTAGAAGCAACTACTGAAAGTAGTAAATTTGGGTCCAAAAAACAAGGCATGATCAAGTACGCAATTACAACCAAATCTCTGTAAAGTGGAGAAATAGAGAAAACCACATGGGAAAAAACTCTACTCCAAAAGAAGATGAAAAAAAGAATGCTAAAAAATAATGGCTCAAGAGACTCTCAAAATGATAAGTACAATCAACCCCCCATGATAGAGGATCAAGAATCCAAATCCCCCTAGAATGATAGAACCCTTGTGTCGATGATTGGAACAATGTGGCTCCACTATGGAAGAAATAAAGGCACTAGACAAAGCAGAGGAAACCCCTGAATGCAAGGAGAAACTGGAAGGCCTAGCTGATGCTCAAAAGAGAACGCACAAGTCTCCTATAATGGAATCTCCAATGAAGGTGAGAAAATAGATGTGTTAAATCGATCATCTGATAGGAGATGAATATCCTCGAGTATTTCATCAACAACTGGAGTAGGTGGCTTGATGCATGGAGTGATAATGTCTGGAAAAGTTGAAGAGGAATCCTAATGAACAAAAGGTCTAATTATTTCAACATCGGAAAAATGAAATATTTCATATGAATGCAAATAAAAGTAAGCATTAAAAAATTCACTCCATTGAATAAAAATTTACTGCATTGCCTTTGTATCAACAAAATTCTGTTCTTTTAAGTAAAAATCTTCTCTTAGAGCACATCACACAAAAAGCTTCTGAAAAGATGGAGTAATTCAAGATAAAAATGCAAAACCATAATTGAAATTATATAATGTATTTAGTGATAATAGATAATGATTGAAATTTTTTTTCCAGAGATACTAATATGCAAGAAATACGAAAGATTCAAGGGACCTTGGATTTGAGAGAGGTTAGACATTTATATTTTTCTTAATTTGAAAGCACATGGTAAGAGGAATTTAGAATTATATAAGTTAGTTGGAAGTAGTTATAGATCATTTATCCCACATTTGATAAGTGAGTATAATTAATAGGGATGTGATGCGGGAGCATCCATGATATAATAATAATCTTGGATCACCCAAAAATATTGACTAGTTTTCCAATAAGGGTTACCTTTGGGCAAGTTTACAATTTTTGGGAAGTTCACTATTTTTCGTAAGTTTTTCATTTGATAATTTGTTATCAATTTCCTCCTTGGAGGTTCATTTTGGATGTATAAGCCTCATGGTAAATTTTCATGGAAATTTCAAGGTTATTTTTAAAGATATGGAAATTTCTATGTTGGCAGGGTGGTAGAAAATATATGAATTCAGTTTTGAAGGCCTTAAATGCTCTAAAAGGGGGTCAAACTTTTATTGGTTGGTGCTTCTCAATCCAAAGGTTGTAAAGCACTCTCAAAGGTTTCCATAATGGGGTTATAATAGCAAATAGACTCAGTAGTTCACGAGTTATGGATTTCAGAAGTTGAGCTATTGGGCTTCAAGTTTCAATACTATTGGAAGAGGTAGAGAAATCAATTAAGAAGGGAAATTGAACCACTGGGTGAAAGAAATGGGAAAAATTCCTTTTTATAATCTTCTAAGGTGGTTAAATTTCTAGTTATAGAGGGAAGAAGGGGAGTTTCAGGGCTTTGTTCTAAAATTTTAGATTGTGACTCTTACGTATTATTGTAATGAAATTTTGGCTATAGCATGTTATTCTTTTTCTAAATATTATAATTACATTTCATTGATGATAGTTGAAAGAAATTGGTTTTTTTCTTTCCATTGTTCTCTTCTTGCATTTTTCTATTTATATCCTTGTTGTGTTTAGTGCATTTGGTTGAATAATGGGAATACCCTTCATCAGTGTGTGTGTGTGTGTGTGTGTGTGTGTGTGTGTGTGTGTGTGTGTGTGAGAGAGAGAGAGAGAGAGAGAGAGAGAGAGAGAG
>MU225105.1:2408004-2420918 GCA_018584345.1 Thuja plicata | reverse complement strand
ACCCGAACTGAAACCGGAATCCGAACGGGCAACTTAGCAATTAATCATAAACATAGAGTGATCTTAATGAAATGAAAAGTAACTTAATATGCAACTATCTAGTTCATCTATAATTAGTGTAGAGAGAGATTCAATTTTTTCTTCAGGGTACATAACAAAAAGACATGAAATGATGTTGTTTTCACTTCAATCATAACTTCTCTTATCAACCCTCAAGTACTGTTTAGCAAGTTTAGAAAGGCGAGTATCACCAATAGGTGTGATAATGCGAAGTTGTTGAACTGCAACTTGTACAAGTAATGTCATTTTTATCTCTATTCCTCTACACAAACACGACAAAATATTTACAATCTTCTGATCTATTATGAACTTCCCTTATAAATTTGCAAGGAAGAAAGTAGTCATTGTGCTGTAGGAAGTAAGGTGATGGTTGTTGCCTTCACAATTCCCTATTAATTCAAAGTCACTCTAATTACAAAGCTTATCCCTATTATAATAAAAACTGGTAGTTAGAGTTAAAAAGGAGAAAATAAAACTTGGCTACTCTATTGATTTAGAGGAATTTTAGGATGATATTTCATTGTTGGAGCTACAAATTAGAGAAGAGACATTTCTTTGCTAGGACATCTAGAGGTTTAAGTGCAGCTCAACAAAGGCCGCTCCTTATTTGTGAATGAAAACTGATATAATGTTTCATTTTAATATGTCTCCTTCCCTATTTCATATGAATTCTAATGAAACATTTAATTAAAATGAATCTCTCCTCATTTCACCATTTTTTGTTTATATGTGAAAGTAACTTTTCAATAAATGCATCTTCTTCTCCCTTTTTCTATAAGAATTAATTAATTAATGTACTCAAGATGAGAAGTATTAGGATCTTATAGGGGGATAAATCACTATAATGGAGAGGTAGGATTACACAATATCTTCAAATTCTGATAAAATACAAAATTACAATAGACAATTTCGAAGTGTCTTGCAAATATCTTCAAATTTTGGATAAAACACAATTATGCCAAATACTCTACTATTACCAGCAACGGATTCCCCTAATAAACAAAAGTCACACCAAAATAATCAAACTCTGGGAAAATTGCCTATCGAGCTCTTAGGAAGCACCAATGCATAGTTTAAAACTTTAATCTCTTATACAATTCATATAATGGTATATCCTAGGAGTTGGATACTATCTCCTTCAAGTATATCTGAGTACAAGATAAACAGACGAGCAGGGGGAAATAATCAGCATTTAATTTTGAGCTACATTATAAAACAAATCTAGATTTGAACTTGAAAAGAAAATTTTTATGAACTAACCTACATATTCCCCGAACTGCTCAAGCTTCAAAAACTGGCCACCTTCTATCAGCTCTATCCATGGCATCAACTTATCATGTTGCCCAAACCTCTTGTGGCATTGATATTTGAAAAGCTTATTCAGAATTTTTTTTCTACTTCTAATATCCCATCACTTGGTACAAGAAAATGCATAGTATCTGCAATATATTTTTCAAGCCATGTAAGAGCATTGAAAAACAAAGAAATCCAAAACAATTGAATGCCTTGCCAATTTTACAAATATATTTGTAAACAATATTTTGTGAATTGTAAAAAATAAAATTAGTTTTATTTACTAAATATATGAGACCATAATTTGTCAATTTGTTAGGGGATTCAAGAACTTGCCTCTTAAAATTTCTAAAAATTATAATGTAGCACCTAATTGCTAATACAAATAACTATGTAAAGCTACAATCTTCACTGGTAGGTTTCAAAAGAATGTTGCTCGAATCATTTAAATGAACCAAATTCTCTAAAGTCAATTAATAATTCATAGATTATATGGAGCATTAATTTGACGCAGTTTCTTATGGGGAGTCTTCATTAAGAAAGGTTGGAATTTACAAACTCGGGACAAACATTAACACGGAATATGTGCTGGGGAAAAAATAGAGCTCTTTATTTGATTCCAGTCAAAGAGGGATTTTACTCAAACTACAAAAAGATGAATAACTCTTGGACCATACCCATTTACTCAAGTGTAAAATCCTATCGTAGATTTCCACTATACACATTTTTAAGATGTGATCACATAAAGTTATAATATGGAACCATTGAGAAGAATAATCAAATTTCCTAAGAAAACTACTCATGATTGATAGTTATTTAGGAAACCTAATGTTAAATAGGACTCGAGTAATCCTTTCTTACAACTTTCCACTTGGGAATCATAAATTTTTACAACATTGTCACATCAACAATGCACATTGCACAGAGAAAGCAAAGCATGCCAATCATAGAGTCAAGTTGAAAGCATTGATTTGTTGATGTAAATCCAACAGAGGAGAAGCGGTGTGGATTATTATCATGGTAGAGTTGGTTGAACTACCTCCTAGATCAACCATTCCTTAGACATCAGTATCTTGAACCAGATCATTTTATGTGAGTCTAGCGTTCTTTAGGATGAAAGTTTAATTCACTAGCACAAAGTTTTGCCAAATTGAATGTATCATCAAGTTTATAATGAACAGTCTTTGGTCTAAGACTAAACTGCATTGTGAAACATTTTTTTTATGAAACCACACTCTATTTCAACAAGCAAAATGAAACATCTCTCCTTGTTGTGACACATGTTTAGCTTCAAGCCTACGATTTATACCTGGAAAGCAGAGCTTGATAGTAATATAAGCATGCTATTTTCTGATTGAAATCTTATGCAACTCACTCACACACACACACAAAAAAATAAAAATACAATAACTATTTTATGAATTTAGCACAAGGGTCGCAGATATTTATAGTTTTTCCTAGAAAGAGAATAAATGAACCATATCTTAGAGTTAGACAGTTGGTCAATGGGAATGAAATCAACAATTTCTTGCATATCTAAACTGACTGTTTCCAATCTATCAGTAGAGGAACCATGTTCTTTGTGTATCATTTCTTAGGAATTTTAAAAATCTAAAGACAACACGGGATTTAGATATTGGAAACTAAGAAAGGTAGCACACTCTCAAAACCTTTTGACTAAAACTCCACAGGCAGTTGTGTGTATCAATACTAATCTTGATGGCATCAAGAATTCTAGATTATGCCAGCCTCTTTTCCAAATAATGGATAGGGAACAAGCCTTCTACCCAAGCCTCTCCATTGAAGAGGTTGTACTTTTTAATGTCATCTAGAATCTCCTTTGGAATGTATTCTTCTCTCATGAACAACATTACCAACCTAACCACATGACTGTATTTCTATAACAAATAAAAAAAATTGGACAAAAAATTTAAAATAACCTTTCAAGGGTGAAAACACCTAGTCTCTCTAGCATTAAGGAATGCTTCGCCCATAATGGTCCTGATGACATTTAACATTTTATTAGTATCACCAATTTTATCATTATGTAACTCATTTTCCATTCTATCTTTCCATTGAAAAATAAAGAGATTAGACAACAAATTCATCATTATCTTAAACAATTTTCTATAGGAGAAACACAAGCTGTTGTATCACTTTATAAATAGATTTCAAAACTATAAAAGAAACACCTATAGAAGTGTTACTATAAACATTGAATGTTCCGTGCAGTTTATTATTTGTAATCTACTTAATAGCTCATAAAAAATGAGTCTGGTTTTAAAGCTTAATCATTATCTTTAATGTTGGACATATTGTATAATGACCAATTTATATTTTACTATCTGAGAAAAATAAAAATAAAAATATCTTAGTGTAATCGGGCTGCAACAATTTCAGTATTAGTTTATCACTAACAATTATGAGGATTTAATTTATTTTTGCCAATCAGATCACTTTGAGTCATTTGTCCAAGGTTTGGTAGGTTAATAGGTTTTTTAAAAGTTACTAAAGAATGTTTAAGTATAATCAAAGAAAATATTTATAAAGGTTTTCACATATGAATATTTTTGCTAGGATTATAAAAATAATATGTATATATATATTCTTTTGTTTATTAGAATTTTATTTTATGAATGAATGTATTGTCATTACTAGTCTAAGTTTTTTTTATAAATTATTTTAATTGAGGGGGAAATGCATTCTTAGAAGATACCCTTTTGCAAAACATAAAGCCACCTGGGACTTGCACCAAGCCTCCTATCACAGTGGTTCATTTAATCAACAGACCATAGTTTCATAACAGGAGCAGGCCTAATGGATTTGGAACCAAGGTCAATAATATGATAATCGCTCCTGCCTCACCACTAGCACTAGACTATGGCCTGCTAGATTAAAATGGGGATTTTGATATTCACAAGGGACCTCAATTAAAGGAAAAAGGAGTTCATCCCCATGCCTATATCCACATCTATTGGTGATTGTATTTGCATATATAACAGCCATACACTTACTAATACACTTCATACCTAGTTTACAAATGATCTCCACACCATCATACTCATATAACATCTCTCCAACTGACTATGACCAAAAATTTCCAAAAAGATTTGAAGTTCACATGTTTCAGAGAGTTAAACAATTCAGGGTTACATGTCACCATGAGGTTTTAAAAATATATTTAACTATTAATAAAGGTTCTATAGCTTTCCATATGACATAAAAGAACTTGAAGAAACTGCTTCAAATGTTCTGGAATTTTTTTAAAACCATCAAGATATATCATTTAAATCCACTAAAATATGAAGGCTAAAGAAATCGGATACACAAAGTATGAAGCACACAAAACAAAACTAGGTCACACAACAATATCAACTATTTGTCCTACAATTTAATATAAACCCGTTTCTGTGTTCATGTATCAAATCCAGAGTTTTATATATGTTATTTCTGGATTTAGGCTTTTCGGGTTTAGCTCTTGGCACTATATTCCTCCTCTTAGATGTATAAATTTTGAAAGACAGTAATAAAAATGTTTTATCGTAATTTTTCTCAAAGCCCTAAATTTTTTTTCAAAAATTTAAAATTACTATCATTCCATAAATAAGAGAAAGTACCAGAGAGATATTGAGCAGGTTACATTTGGTTTATTTTTGTCAAAGTGAAATTAAAATAAAAAAATTTTAATTACTTGAAATTTTTCTCTCTTTAGTGATTAAAAATTTGACTGATGGATTTATTTTTTTGGAGGAAAGAACAAAATGTTCTAGCACATCAATCTCTATTTTAAAAAAATTCTATCTTATGGGAATGTTGGAAAATAGAAAATTTCTTACGGGATTTCAGGATCAGCATACATGCACTAGCTTGAAAACTGGAAAATCCATGATCTGTAATGAGATAGAGAAATCGGAAAACTAGCACGCATAAAATCCAGAAATAGCACACATAAAATTCAGCCTACAATTTAATACATATAAACTATTTGAAATGCATATAATTTAAAACCAAATATTTAGAAAATTTCTGTAAAACCTTGATCTCCACCTTAAACTAAAAATCTCACCAAAAAATGAAAATAAATTAAATCCCTGCGTAATATAGAAATGGGATGAAATATACTAAATGTTGAGTAATAAGAAAACATAGAAAATCTATAACCATTACGAACATCATTAAAAGATTTGGAAAACTAAATTGAAAGTAAGTAGAATCAGTTCAATCAATCTTTATGTGTGACACAGATTAAGTCAAAGATTTGGCAACAATGACACAAATTCTCAATGCCTACACATAATATATCATTATATTCAAGTAGATAAACAACAAATTTATAGTCATTTACCATAAAACTCCCTGAAAGTTGTAGCACAAAGAAAAATAGAATCAATTACAATAAAAGGGGGCAAAATGAATAGGTAAAAGAAAACACACTTGTACATGGAGATGTTGCACCCATCGTCGGGGCGGCAGTTGCACAAACAACAGGCATCAAAAAAATGAGGCTCCATAGGAAAACAATGCCCGCTAGATTTGGGTGAATAAGACCCTCCATCCTCCATGCGACCAGCCACTGCTTTGATTGTTTTGTGCCAAATTGAGAGAAAAGAATGCTCTGATCTGCGACATACTGCTGGTATGGTTCCTCAGCCTTTATAAAGTGAATCAAAATCCAATAACGCCCCCAAATCTAGAAGAAGACTCATCAAGACTTGGCATACCATGACAAAGAAAGAAATCGATCAGCCTCCACAAACTCAGTCAATCCCCAATTTACAATGCGCAAAAAATTGCAAGCATTTTACTAATTTTTGTAAAGCACTAATCGCCACCATCAAACTTTATAAATAAAATCTTTAGTTTTATTTCTTAAACCCTAAGATATACATTAAAAAAACATCTAAACACCCTAATAAAGGGGCATTCAAAATTGTACATACCATGATAAGATCAAAAGGGTATCCTGATCCATATTCACAAACTCCTAATACACACAAGTACGAAGACCAGGGGAGCTTTTGTGGCTGTTGTATTTGCAATGCAATCCCTGTCGGATTTACTGGAGAATGAAAATTCTCATGACTAGAAATGAGATGCCCATGAAATCTGCTTCTGCCACTGATCTCAGACCAGAAAATGAGGTTATGGGTGATTCAAATCCCACATCTTTACATCCTCCTCTGGTGGTCTTTTCTTCGCTAGGCTCTTCATTGATGACTTGAGGATGGATCCTCTGATGTGTAGAGAAAAAATCGTATATTCTTGAGATGCAAATTGAATAAGACACATAATTCCCGCCATTCCTCTGCCTGTCTTATTGGAAAATGCATGTGCGTTTTGTCTTAATTTTTTATTTAAGACAATTAAAATAATATTATTTTTTATTTTAAAATACTTTAAGTAATAATTTGAGTGTTTAAGACAAAATATTAATTTTGTCTTAAAAATTTTCTTAAAGTCCATAGTTGTGTAGTAGTGTCCATTGAGAACCCCATTTTTTTTGTTGAGCTATCCAACCAAAAGACACTATAGGATCATCACACTTTTCTCTAAATAAATTCCTCCCTAGTTATTCAAGTAGAGTTAATCCTCAGAGAAAGGTCACAATGAAAGCTACGAAAAAGGAAAAAGGTGACCCTTAAGAAAGCCCTCAAGGTTTCTAAGGATTCCCACACTTCATGGTATACTAAGTCTGACTGAACCTAATTTAGTACTAGATAAAAATAACAATAAAATCCCCTAAGCCTTCACCCCCTTCTACGGTTCCTCCCTTAAATCCCCCTTATTTTTTTCTTGAGGATAAGTTTCCATCCTACTCAAGGATCACGGACATGGTTGACAACTAGTGTGTGTTGTGTAGCAAGAAAAATGCAATTCTTAAGTTGTTGTTGGTATATCCTAATATAGCCAAAAATAAAATTAATAGATGAGAATCCCTAGCTATAGTATATCCTAGTTCAAGGGACTGGTCTCAAGATATTCGAGATTATAGGATCTGGCAAGTAGTGAATGATCTTATTAAGAGATTTAATAATTGGGCTAGTATTGAGGAACAAATTTGAGAAATCTAGGATTTTATTCCCTCTAAAGAAGAAAAGAAATAAATTGTGTATGACGCTACAATAATAAAAAAAATATCTAAAAGGATCTTAACAAGAAGCTGAAAGAGATTGTTGATTCGGTAAGGAAAATGATGGATATGATTTTTGTCTCCCTCTAGATTTTGTGAGTTGAATTTGAACATGAGAGAGCCAATTTGAAGAGGAAAGAGATGGATGATCCTATTATATAAGTCTTGCAACATGAAATCCAAATTAAAAGGTTCTTTTTTGAACCTTCTAGAAGATCTAAATAAAGATTGGAAGGTGGTTAAGACCCCTTCTCTATAGTCATCTTGTCTCTAGGTATTTTTTCTTGGTTTTTGGTTTTTCTTGTGTTTCATAGTTTCTACTGGTTCTTTTGGCTTGTTATCTTGCTGGGGTCTTTTGCTAGTTCAATTTACTCATGAATTCACTTTTTCTTTTCCTTAGGGCTTCATGTAAGGGTTCGAGCCCCCTCCTGATTTATTTAATTAAAACATAAATATAGTATACACTAGTAATTTTAGTAACTTTAATTAGCAAAAACTATAATATAATAATTTATTCAAGTATCACTAAAATTATAATAGAAAGGTAGGGCACATTTTTATTTAAGGAAATATGCTGACAACAATTGTTTAACAAAAAATGGGTATGTGAGAAATATAATCTAGACTTTTATTTATGTGCCTTCAGTATATATTTATTCACCCTAAGACGTGTAAGGTAAATAAAAAACTCACTTGATAACATAAGGTTTGTATAATACCTTGATTCCTCACCATTTATATCTAGAAGATTTCACAACTATTATTTTTAATTGCGTTAATTAATTCACTTAGCACTTAAGAGTGCTTGATATCTTGTGTCATTTCAAATTCTAATGATAGCAATTTTCAAGCTAGAGATTACTATGTGTGAACCTTACAGATTCTAAAGTAGTGATAGGTAGTCAATGAACCATTTAAATGTTTGATGTCTTATTTATTGGTAATAGTTAGATGTCATTCACTTTGCGAACATATGTCAAGGATTGTCATGGGATACTTTATTATAATATGACACTAGTAGTTATCTTACTATGTGTATAGTTGGAGCTAAAAATTGTGTTGGGAGGGTTAATAGCTATTTAGTTATAAAGGGGGGGTGATTGATGCCAAGTGATACTTAGTTTGTGAGCAAGATAGATGTAAATATCACTAATATCACAAGGTGGTATATGTTGGAAGTTACTTCTTACTATGTGGAGAAATACGTTGCCAATGGTCCAAGTGAAGTTGAAGTTAGAATCCATCAAAATATGTAGGTCAAATACTTGGGAATCCTATTGTGAGCCTATATGAACCTTGGGGTGGAGGGTTGACCCTTGGTTTGATATGGGATCCACTACAACCTCCTCCTAAATATCTCATGGTATAATTGATCCATTTGACATCGGACATTCATGATAATTTGGCTCCCTTCTGAAGCTCCAAGTACATGCGTCAACCTTCTAACTTCCTCATTTAAGGTTTCCTCTGATGGATTTGTTCAACTCCCTCTTAATGTTATTTCCTCATATTCAAAGAAACATTTTCAGTCATCAACTCAGTCTCATGACTGCAAGCATCAAGATCTTTCTCCCTTGAACGCAACCTCTTATGCTTCTTGATCTATCCTGGAAGCATTTCAGAGAGAGATTACAAATTTTTCATAAAGCTATCTGAAGGAAATACCAATGCTAGAAGCATATACAATTCTCTAATCCAACATAATTTTATGAATTAATAACTTCATTATTCACCTAAGAAATACTTATCTCTTTATTTATTCTAACACAATAGAAATCCGCTGGAAGGATACACTCAGGTATGAATTGTCTTCAAAGGTAGGTTAATCAGACCTACTTCAATGTTGTATGGATCTGTAACAAAATCATGCACTATGACCATTAACATTGTCTCTAATGTGGATCACTCCACTTCAAAATATGGCAGCCACAATAGTTGCCCAGCTGTATAGAGCTCTGAAAGTATCTGAAGTTACTCATAAAATTCACTTTTGATTTTATTGTATTTTATTTTTATTTTTTATTTTTCCGTCTCTGAGAGGAAAGCTCTCATTTCACATTCGCCAGACCTAGTGACATCGATGAGCCTGTGGTAAATGAAGGTTATACCTTGAATAAATAATCCATATCAGTAGAGACCAAGTAGTAAAGGGCTCATTGTCGAATCCTAGCCTTATAGCTGATAAAGGATTCAATCTGATTGTCTACTGCCAGCAATACCTATGGATATTAAAGTTGATCTTCCATGATTTCTATAAATTATAGACTGCACTATAGTTAGAATGAGATCTAAAATTATGTCTCTATATCCATTCAAAATTATTTGATCACACAAATCACTAAATTTTAAACATTTGTGCAACCCCAGAGTCTACCAAGAAGGACTCAAACAAGAAAGGCTCGAACGAGGCAGAGTAATAATGAAAATGTTCTCAAGTATGTTGCGCAGGTTGTAGTCTCAAAGTTTTAGGATACTGAAAATACTCTTATTGTCGGGTTCACAGTGTAGTGTCACTGCAATCTGATATGGTTCTAGACACTTGTGTCATCTTCTCCCGATAATTTAATGTTTCTCTATATATGTCAAGGTTTACCACTTTGATTTACATGTTCCTTGCCATGGCACTCCCGCTGGTTTACTGTGTCTCCTCTTAATTCCTTAATCGCTATTTCTTCATTCAAATTGCCAACCAAAATCCTTCATAGATCTTTAATCGCTGAAGCAATAAAACCATTTGTGTTAGCCCCGATTTGTCCGTCCCTTGACTCTTTTTCATAAGCTCTATCATAACAGATTTATTTATTTATTATTTTTTTTTGTTGTCTCTAGATAGAAGTTATTGGTCGGCATTATCTCTGCTATAGCCATTGAACGCACCATCCACTCATATGAATTGACAATTGCTTCATTTGATAATAGTGATTCATTCATGGTACTGCTACTCGAGCATTACAAATGAGTCTGCTATTGTGAACATTCATAGGTGGTTGGAGATAGAATCCTATTTGTCGATATTCTTGGCATTCAAAGAACATATGGAGAGCACTGTGATATATAGTTTCAGATTGCCAACCTTCGCATCCGCAATTCACTACAGTCAACACAGAATATATGGAAAACATTTCAAACAGAGCACTCCAAAAATTATTTTGATTTCGACAGCTTCAAGCCCTTCTTTAGCACTTTGTTCATCCCAGCATAGACTCCAACAACACAACCCAGTGCACTTCTCATCACCATCGTACAAGAAGGAGTTTCCGCCCCTGAAGTCTGATTTCGGGAAGCTCTAATTATAATCCCCTCATGTATAGGTCTGCATACATGAAACTCTGCTTCGAAGTTTTGAATCTCAATAGGACACAAGACTCACACTCAAGCGACTCCCATGAAGTCGCTAGAGACCTGCTCTGATACCATGTTGTTATTTTTAAGATCGCTGCCTAAAATGCTTTTCCCAATCGAGCCTTTGTTAACACCAACCATTGCTTGAGTGAATCACCATTTTGAAATTGATTAGGGTTGGTGTACCCATAAGGACTCTAGAACAAATGTGGGGGAACTAGGATGCTAGTCACAACCAGCCAATATCATTTTCACCTTATATTATATGCAGCTGGCATCTTCCATTTTCTTTATTTGACTATAAAATATTATAATTGTGTAAATTTAATCTTCAACTTTTTTTAATATGATCTTTGTTATATTTATAGATATTTTCTTTAAAAGAAATTGTTTTTATGGTAACACTACTTTTAGAAGAAAGAATTATTTTGCACATAAAATATTAGATATAGAAATCTTATCCACCAAAGCTGTGAAGCTTTCCTCTATCAAAGCAGTCACATGTTAGCTCCATTAGAACCCCTCTACCCTCGCCATCCTAGATTTCTCATGCATATTCCTCCTGAAAGGAAATAAATTTATGCGTTTATTTCACCAAAAATAAATGTTTACTTACTAGAAAATTATCTACATGGATGAGAGGTGAGGAAAGTGAGATCACCAATGATATCCTACGACATATATTTGTGCAATATATCAATTTTCGGAAAGGTCAACATCAATAAATATTCAGTCAAATACGGAATGTCAGTGAGATATCGGACGACAAATGGAAAAAGTTGGGAGAGACACACGAACCTTCGATACAGTGTTTCACATTAAACGTAGCGCGGGCCAGGAATGTTCCCTAGCAGCTTGGTATGGATAACCCTTCCGCGAATTTACAAGCAAAGTTCCCTAGCAGCTTGGTATGGATAGCCCTTCCGCGAATTTACAAGCAAAGCTAACAATGCTAACAAACTATTCGCGTGTAAAGAGAATTTTGTGGATAAGCTTTGTCCGGTTTGCTTGTCTGCGTATTTATGCTGAGAAGCTGCAATGAAGTTGGTTTTTGGCAACGCAGAATCATCCGTCTCAAATCCCAGAAGCCTCTGTCAACCTCATCTTCTCACTCCGAGCACTACTATATATACACACACACATCCTCTTAACACATATCATTATTCCGTTTGGTTGCACCTCATAAACGGGTTATGCCACCCATAACCCGGTTATGGGGTGCAATTCCCTGTTTGGATGCCCTTTGCAAGAATGGGAATGTGGATTTCGAAATCCCCATTTCGCTGAAAACGTGGATTTCGAAATTCCACCTCAGGAGGTGGAATGACTTTCGAATCCACGGTTATGTGCTCAAATAAAGCAAATTTAAGCTTCCCGTCGGGTCCGGGCAACTCCACGTTTTTGCATTTAAACCCCACTTTAAATCTTGCAAAAACCCCATTTTAAATCTTCCACAACGTCTGCAGATATCGCGTTTTTGACGCTAGGGTTTTTTCTGCCTGTTGGTGTTCGAGGGAGGCGCTGCTTTGAACTGGTAATAAAACTAGGTTTTGCTGCATGTTGGTGTTTGAGGGTGGCGCTGCTTTGAACAGGTAATACAACCAGGTTTTGCTGTGTGTTGGTGTTATAGGGCCTTGTTTGATATGGCGTTTTCTAGTAATTTACTCCTAACTAAATTAAAAATAAGTGTACCTTCATTCTGAAATATGAATGGTATTCTTCGGTGGTCATGTTACCATTTCCTACCTCCAACCCGTCAGGATCTGTTTCACAAATGCATAATAAGTACGAATGGTCACATAGCGTGAGGTCAGGATAATGTAGAAGAGCACCGAGGCTTGAAAATGGGTAATTGATTCTTTGTTAAAATCGTTTAGATATTTTCAAACCCAAACAGCGACTATCTGTATTTGAACCTTGAGTACCTAAGTTGAGATGAATGATTACAGAAATTAAAATGGATCCGATCTGGACTTGCTATGGGTGATTTTAGTTTTGGGGCACTATAAAGAAACAATTCTTGATATCAGTTGCATTTCTCTTTGATTGGGAAAGCTCTCACCATTCCATCCACCTGGTCCTGCATAGT
>MU225105.1:2339094-2354555 GCA_018584345.1 Thuja plicata | reverse complement strand
TTAAATCTTTTAATTAAATAAGAGGAATTTTATTTAATTAAAAGGGAGATTAAATCTTTTAATTAAATAAAAATGGTCAAACCTTAAGAAATATTGAAATAATTGAATTAATTACAATTTGATCAAGAAAATTGATTTGAATTGAAAATATTCCAAAGCATTGATTCAGAAATTTGATAAATTTATAAAATAATAAATGGGGCCCAAAGTCTAGGCGACCATTTTAGGGTGCATACACTTACTGTCTAGATTTTAAAAATATAAATTTTATAGTCATATGATAAATTTTACTATTTTTTATAATATTTATTAATCAAAAGTGGTACCTAAACTTAAAATAGTAAGGTTCACTAAAACTTTAATAACTTTTTTGATTTTAGATTTTTGAAAAAATGAATTATATGAGACTAATTACATACAATTATATTCAAAATAATATAAATTTTTTTCCAAAAAAGTGAAATTTTCATCAAATTATGGTGGTCGTACACGAGAGGTTTTGAAAATGTACTTTATAGTCAATTAAAAATTAATAAAAAAAATATATTCAATTTAAAAAATAGCAAAAATATTATGACCAATCTTTGATGTGTTAGGTACCTTCCCCCAAAATGATTTAGAAAAAATCATTTATTTACCTCAAAATAAGGTGGTCGTACACATGCGGGGTATGGTCCTGAAACATGCATTTTTAAAAAGAGGTTTTTAAACATGCCTACTAAATATATTTTCTATCATGTGGGTATTCAAATAAATTACATATTTAAAAAATAGACTTTGAGCACTATATTTTCTAATAGTGGATTTTTTTTATATTCAATCTCTAAGTGCCTCAAATTTTGACATCAATTGATAGAAAATTTGAAAAATAGGGAAAATACTTCCACTTTTTTTCCCAAAAAGTGGACTCAACTTCTTGCTGGCACCCGAATAACTTCACATGGAATAGATGCAATGATAGTTTAACTTCATGTTTGTAAGAGCTTTAGTGCTCATTATGTGTTTTGGGTCAGTTTGGCTTCAAATAGTGCAAAGTTTCCATTTGAGTGAAATGTGGGTGAGAAGTGTATTTTAGGACCCTACATAACCTATTTGGGGTCTTAGAAGTCAACATCAATCATCGAGTTGACAAGCAAGGTCAAAATGCTCAAAATAAAAAATGTTGCTAGCAACTTTGAAAAGTTGCTTGAGAAACTTTTGCAAGAATTGAAAAAATGTAGTTAGAACTGATGTAACTAACCCATGCTCGATGTATGAGCATGCATTCAATGTTTTGAAGAGTTTAATGATATTTTGGTTTTGAAACACTTAATTCTGACACCTTTGTATGGATGATTGTATCCACATTTATGTAATCTACACTGTATCTTTGCTACTGTACGACTGTGTATGGATTGGCATAGGTGATCGGGCTGGATGAAATTGTACTATTTTCTTTCAGCTTCCATATGCAATAGATAGTTTGTCTTGAATTTCCGTAGGTGCTAAGTTACAAGTTTTTGAAGGTCACTGGTCTGACAGAGACAAAACAGTGCTACCTAGCTAGAAATGACTCTAACCTAAAATCCCTCAGGTGGAATTGACTGAAACCATGAGGGAAGTAGGGTTAGGGTCTATAGATAGGGTTTTGGTTTTATTTTTTATTGTTTCAGTGGATTTCATAGGCCAGAAGTGAAGCCCTATGGCTGACTGGTGAAACTAGGTGAGCCAGGATAGGCAGAAGGAAGGATTTGATAGAGAACCCATGACCTTTTGGGAAAGACTTAGTGGCATTTGCAGATGAAATAGATAGTCTCCTAAAATTATTTTAAGGTGGAAGGAGGTGAATCAAAGGTTAGAGGCAAGTTTAACAATATTTCATGCTGACTGACCTCCAGAGGCCTAATTAATAGGGTATAATCTAGGGCCTGCAAGAAACTTGGATTTTGGGTGTTTTCAGAGGTCATGGTTTTGGATTCTGATAGTGTTAGGTGATGTATTGAATATTTTCAAGTTTTTTTGTGGAGTCATTTGGATATTTTGGGAGCATTTAGCCAAAATCAGTGGAAATAGACCTACTAGGAATTGGGCAATTAGGCCTCTAAGTGAATTAGTGACCAATTGGATTGGTAAAGGGTCTTAGAGTATTGGGATGAGTGAAAAATGACCTAGGATAGATCAATAAGTGTGTTGAGAGTCTTGATGAATGTGTGAGAAGGTCCTAGGTAGGAGATTGGAAATCTAGGTGGAGTTTTAGTGGAGGAAACTAGGCTTTTGGTTAACTAGTTGGACTAGTTGAGCTTAGAAATCTTGGAGTCTTTTAGAAACCCACTATACCTTGGAGGATAAGTTGGTAGAGAGAGTGTTGAAGATCCTAGTTGGAGGAAGATCCAAAAAATAACAACCATTGGATGGTTGGATTTTTCAAACAAGCACCTTGGAGTGATGAAAAGCCCTAGATTGTCAAACCCTCTGCATCAAAGTGGTATCAGAGCTAGAATAGCATGGAGATTGTGTATGTCTGAAGGGGAGGAGAGTCAAGAGGTTGACAATATGCCTCCTAAGGCAATGAGTAGGGATGACACCATAGGAAGAGTTTGAGCCCATGTTCTGTGCCAACAGTACTTGCACCTAAGAATGATGGAAAATGGAGGATGTGTACGGACTCCAGGGCTATAAACAATATCATAATCAGATATAGGTTCCCAATGCCTTAGATAGAAGATTTGATGGACAATTTAGGAGGTTCTTGTTAATTTTCTAAGGTGGACTTGAAGTTAGGGTATCATCAAATAAGAGTGAGCCCTGGTGATGAGTGGAAGATAACTTTTAAGACCAATGATGGTCTGTATGAGTGGCTAGTAATGCCCTTTGGCCTAAGTAATGCACCTAGCACATTCATGAAGCTCATGAATGAAGTGCTAGTAGAGTTCATTAGTAAGTTTGTAATAGTTTACCTTGATGATATTTTGATCTTTGGCAGGTCCAAGGAGGAGCACATGAAGCATTTTGAGATGGTCTTAAGGAAGCTACATCAAGAGAAGTTGATGATAAATCAAGAAAAGTGTGAGTTTCTCAAAACTGAACTATTTTACCTTGATTTTGTGGTTTCTAATGGATGTATGAAGATAGACCCTGATAAAGTTAAGTTAATTTTGGAATGGCCTACAACTAGCTCCATAGGGGATGTTAGGAGTTTCCATGGGTTGGCCTCCTACTATAGGAAGTTTGTGAGAAATTTCAGTCATGTGTGTGCCCCTATACTTAACAACATAAAAGGCAGAATCAAATGTAAGTTTGAATGGATTGTGGAAGAAAACCAAGGGTTTGAGATGTTAAATAAGAGGATTGTAGAACTACCTACTCTTAGGTTCCCTAATTTCAATCAACTCTTTGTGGTAGAGTGTGATGCTAGCAAGCTGGCTATTGGAGCAGTGTTAAGCCAAGAAGGACATCATGTGGAATTCTTCTCTGAAAAGTTGAATGAGGCTAAAAAAAACTACTCCACCTATGATTTGGAGATATATGCTATGTTTCAATCCCTTGTGAAGTGGAGACACTACCTATTACCTAGGGAGTTTGTAGTCTACACTGATAACCATGCTTTAAGTTTCCTAAATGGACAAGAAAAGTTGAACCAAAGGCACATGAAGTGGGTAGAATAATTGTAGGTTTATACATTTGTTATAAAGCACAAGAACGGGGTTAGAAAAGAGGTTCCAGATGCTCTTAGCAGATGAGTACTCACAATCCAAGAGATAAAACTACAAAGTGTGGGAATGGATGATTTGAAGGTCGTATACAAGGAGGCCAAAGATTTTAGAGAGCCTATGAGGTATGTGTGAAGTTTCAGTAGGGGTTCAAAGTGGATTTCAGTGAGTTTTTATTGCAGGAAGGCCTATTGTTTAAAGATCACCTTATGTGTATACCTCAGTGTTCAATGAGGGAAAACATTGTGAAGGAGAAACACCAAGGGAGCTTGGGAGGCCACTTTGGAGTGGATTAAACATTGAAGCAGGTGCATAGGCATTAATATTGGCCTAAGATGTAGTCATATGTTAGGATATTTGTAGAACAATGTTATATTTGTCAAAGGGAAAAAGGACAAAGCAACAACAGTGGGTTGTATCAACCTTTATCTATACCCCAAAGGCCTTGGGAGTGCCTTAGTATGGACTTTGTTTTGGGGTTACCAAAGACACCTAGGGGTCATAATAGTGTGTTTGTGGTGGTAGACCATTTCAGTGAGATGGCACACTTCATTCCATGCAAGCAAACAAATGATGCTTCTCGAATTATAGGTCTATTCTTTAGGGACATTGCGAGGATCCATAGATTGGCCCCAAATATTGTAAGTGATAAGGATAGTAAGTTTGTAGGTCACTTATGGAAGATGCTTGGAAAAAACTTGTCTTTCTCTTTAGCCTATCATCCACAATCAGATGGGAAAACAAAGGTAGTGAATAGGTCACTTGGGAATTTGCTGAGGTGCTTGACCAAGCAATATGGATAGTCATGGGATCAGATCATAGGGCAGGAAGAATTTGCATATAATGACTCCATCAATAGGAGTACTGGTAGAAGCCCCTTTGAAATAGTATATGGGGTCAATCCTAGAGGGATATTCGAGTTGAGGGATCTCAGTTTGAAGGACAAGAGGAGTGCTCAAGGAGATTCATTTGCTGAACAAATGAAGGAGTTGCATGATCAAGTCAATAAGACTTTACAAAAGTAAGTGGAGAAGTACAAATCCAAATTTGATCAAACTACAAGAGACTTGCAGTTTAAGGTTGGGGATCTAGTATTATCCTATCTTAGGAAGGAAAGGCTACAAAAGGGTCAGCATACTAAACTACTAATGAAAAAGATAGGGCCTTTGAAGATTTTGCACAAGTACAGCAAGGATGCCTATGAGGTGGAGTTACCTCCTGATTTTGGGATCTCACCCATTTTTAATATTTGTGACCTATATCCCTACAAGGAACCAACACCAGACATAGGTCAATCCACTCTTATAGATTTGGAGGTTGATGATTAGGTGAAAGACTTGCCTACTCCAAAGCCATTACAATTGGAAAACGTACTGGATTCTAAAGTGATAAAGAAGACAAGGAAGAGTAACAACAAGGAGTACCTCATCAAGTGACAAGGACTACCTGAAGCTGAGGACTACCTCGTCACCATTGAAGACCTCCTAACTCAAGGGACTTGAGTTATGTTGTCCAGGGGAGTATGGTACAGGGCACCTCCCTATTTGATGTTTTTTTTTTAAGTTTTTGGTTTGGATTGGGTTGTGTTATGTGTTTGGGAATAAGCTCAAATGGGTTAGATGCAATGATAGTTTAACTTCATGATTGTAAGAGCTTTAGTCCTCATTAGGTGTTTTGGGTCATTTTGGCTTCAAATAGTGCAAAGTTACCATTTGAGTGCAATATGGGATAGAAGTGTGTTTTAGGACCCTACATATCCTATTTGGAGTCTTAGAAGTCAACATAAATCCACAAGTTGACAAACAAGGTCAAAATACTCAAAATACAAAATGTTGCTAGCAACTTTGAAAAGTTGCTCGAGCAACTTTTGCGAGAATTGGAAAAATGTAGTTAGAACTTATGTAACTACCCCATGCTTGGAATATGAGCATGGATTTTATTCTTTGAAGATTTTAATGAGATTTTGGTTTTGAAACACTTAATTCTGACACCTTTGTACGGATGACTATATCCATATTTGTGTAATCTACACTGTATCTTTGCTACTGTACGATTGTGCATGGATTGGCATAGGTCATCAGGATCCATGAAATTGTAGTGTTTTCTTTCAGCTTCCATATTCAATAGATAGTTTGTCTTGAAGTTTAGTAGGTGTTAAGTTATAATTTTTTGAAGGTCACTGGTCTGAGAGAGACAAAATAATGCTACCTAGCTAGAAATGGCTCTAACCTAAAATTCCTCTAGTGGAATTGAATAAAACCATGGTGGAAGTAGGGTTAGGGTCTATAGATAGGGTTTTGGTTTTGTTTTTTATTTTTTTAGTGGATTTCATAGGCCAGAAGTGAAGCCCTATGGCTGACTGGTGAAACCAAGTGAGCCAGGACAGGGAGAAGGAAGGATTTGATCGAGCACCCATGACCTTTTGGGAAAGACTTAGTGGCATTTTTAGATGCAATAGATAGTATCCTAAAATAATTTAAAGGTGGAAGGAGGTGAATCAAAGGTTGGAGACAAGTTTAACAAATTTTCATGTTGACTGGTCCAGAGGACTTATTAATAGGCTATAATCTAGGGCCTGCAAGAAACTTGGGTTTTGGGTGTTTTCAGAGGTGAAGGTTTTGGATTTTGATAGTGTTGAGTGATGTCTTCAAGATTTTCCAGTTTTTTTGTGGAGTAATTTGGAAATTTTGGGAGCATTTAGCCAAAATCAGCGAAAATAAACCTACTAGGAATTGGGCAATTAGGCCTCCTGGTGAATTAGTGACCAATTAGATTGGTAAAGGGTCTTAGACTATTGGGATGAGTGCAGAATGACCTAGGATGGGTCAAGAAGTGTGTTGAGAGTCTTGATGAATGTGTGATAAGATCCTAGGTAGGGGATTGGAAATCTAGGTGGATTTTTAGTTGAGGAAATTAGGCTTTTGGTTAACTAGTTGGACTAGTTGAGCTTAGAAATATTGGAGTCTTCTAGAAACCCACTATACCTTGGAGGATAAGTTGGTAGAGAGGTTCTTGGAGATCCTAATTAGAGGAATATCCAACAAAGAACAACCATTTGATGGTTGGATTTGTCAAACAAGCACCTTGGAGTGAGAAAAAGCCCTAGATTGTCAAACCCTCTGCATCACCACCTGAATGGATGAGGTTTGAGGATCACCATATTTTTCATAACATTCAAATATAATATATATCTCATAATCCCCATGTCTAATATGAGTGTGCTGGTGCATCATTCATCTTTTAATGTTCCTCCCATTTTCTTTCGTGCATTTCAAATTTCCTTATGTGATCTTGTATTTATGCTTATGTATTTTGTCACTTCCTTTTAGATCTATATATCTCCTTATGGTGTGTGATCCCAAATTTAAATTTTTATTGTTGTGATAAATGATTTTGAGTGCTCATCTTATGATCTACTTTGTTTATTGTTTCATGAGTGAGACAGATTGTATTGTGCTCATTTTCTTCTTCATGATATGATTATATTGGTGTCATAAAGATGTGTTCATTCTCATTTTTCTAATTGTGGGAAATTTTTCCTAATTGAATTAGATATTTGACTCATTTGGTTGTTGTCGTAGTCAGACTTGGACTTATCTTTCTTTATGGATAAAATAGATTTATATTTGCATTGTGAATTGAGATGTTAACATAGTTAGTGATTGGGTTAATGATTAGTGTATTTTTTATTAAGATGAAAAGAAAAGGTTCCTGAATCGAGATAAGAAAAATCACATTACCACATTAAATAGAGAACTAGATTTTAGGTCATTACAGTTGGAGGCAACAAAGCCATCAAAGAGAGAAATTAATAAAAACAAATATGAACAGTTCTACCAACTAAATCTAAACTTTTAATAGCACTATACTTATCCATACTACTATCTAACATCAATTTCCAGTACAAACAAAAACATCTTCTCCATATGAGCACAAAATGCACAGTTCTAGTTATTGTTATCACAAAAAAAACAAATCGTATAGAAAATTTTAACCATAACAACCAGAGATATAACAACGCTCTAGTTGTAGCACGAAAAAATAAATAAGAGATCTTTTAGAACTGGAGATAGGTTTATCATCTTTAATTGTAAGTACTTGTGTGATCTATAATTGAATAGTTGTTTAGGACCCTCCTTAGTGTATTTGCAGTATAATTACATTTGATGGCCACCTAATTCAAATTTGATCATTTTCCCTCTTGAACTTGTGGAAAAGTTGAGGTAGGATCTAATCACATCCTCCTTGGCTTTTAACATTTTCCACTTGCACAAAAATTGAGGTATGATTTAATCTCTATGTATCCTCCCTTATTCTTCCTATATTCACAAAATTAATTTCCCTCTTGGTCCTTATCTTGGGTAATTCCAAGATTTGAATGCATTAATGGTCATTTTTCCCACTTATCTTTCTGTTTCTCCTAGAACCACTTAACATCTCTCAGATTCCACACTTTAAATTCAAAATTAATACCCTCTAGGTATAGGTTGAATCACTTTCGAACTATACCTTAGGATTTTAGATTTTATAGGCTCTGGGCCCTATGCAACGTGTTTTCATTTTTCTCACCCAATAAGGTTGGCCTTCACAAATTGAATCCTAAAAACACTATATAAGAAACCTATTTGCTTCATTTTGGCATACGAGACATATGTGTAGATGAAATCAATTAAAAGTTGGACATCCCTATTTGATAACAAAAATAAACTGGAAGGTGGAAGCTAAAACTCAAGGACATCCATTTGAGGCAAGGGTTGTTTATTTAATATCTTATTCAAGGATTCAAATAAAGTATTCAAGACATTATTTTCTACATCATGGAATTTCAAATGGATTGTGAAGATGGTTAGGTGTAATTTTTCCATTGGTGGATTTGTATTATTTCCTTGTTATTTTAGATCTATGATTTGCTACTTGATATATATATGATCACATATATATGCATTGAAGCACAATATGTTTGTATTTTTAAGATAGGGTTTCACTCTTTGGGGTTAGATCTTGGCATTTGTATATACTAGCTCCTTTGCATTCTAGACATACAATCTAGATACATGAGCACTAAACACTTTCTAAAATTTATAATGACTATTCTTGGAGTTGGAAATCACCAAAATAGGGGCGTTGAGTAACGCAAGCCCCTAAATAGTGACCCACACACACACTTTCTAGATTTGCAGGTTTGAAAGTATAGAATTAGATACATATTTGGGAACCCATTTGGAAGAAATCTCTAGATCTATTTTCTATTCTATATTTTGAGAGTATTGGGTATAGGTCAAACCTTCAACATATACACTGACATTCAGAGTGTAGAATCTAGTTATAGAGTTAGAAGAGCTACCTAGATCCACTTTCTATTTTTTATTTTGAGAAGATTGGATATATGCCAAACGTTTGACCTATAATTGGGTATAGATTGACCCACTTTCAACCTGTTCCTTAGAAATTATAAATTTTTAGAATTCTATGTTTCATATTATAGAGTTGCAGGTTCAGGAATGAATTCATTCTAGGACTCTGAAACATAGGAAATCTATAACCTAATTCATTCTCCTTCTTTCATTTCTAAGTGCATACTTTATAGTATATATCTTTCTTGCATCTCCTTTCATAAATAAGATTTTATACATCTTTTCTTATTTCATATCCTGTCTTGGGATTAAGGAAACCTAAATATAGAAAACATAGATCACGTACTTGTGCCCTTTCTCACTTGGTTGTACTTTATAGATCTATCCTATAGGAGAGGGTACATGAATCCCTAATGTATTAATGAATCACCTTATACATTATGGTGAACCTGACCCTTTCATGCTTTACATACCTTTTGTGTTGGCTAGTTAGATCTTGCATGCATTATTATGACTTACTTTTCATGCTTTCATTGTCATGTTTATTAGCTAAAGATCTACCTTTTATTGCATCATAAGAAGAAAAAATACCCAACAAAAATATTTGGTTCCCTTTACTTTCTTTCATATCATTTATCTTTGAAAAATACACAAAAAATTGCATGTTGTTTATCATTTAGTTTGCTTCCAATATTTATGATTTCTTTGTTCATGAATATTTTGATGATTCTTTTTGTAAGCATAAAATTAGGAACCCTCATGAGGTGTCTAGTAGTAAATATTTTTTTTCAAAGGATACAGTCTCTCATGACTCCATCTATACTAAATATTCCTCTACATCTCTTCAACCAAACCTTTACCACAAATTTATTTCCTTGCTTCCTTTGAGTGATTCTATTTTTAACATTGAAACACCTAAAGTAGTTTTCCATGCTAACCCTATGATAATTGTTAAATGATGCAATTCTCCTCAAACTCCTAAAAATCCTATTGTTAATGTTCAAGGCTATCCACCACAATCTAATCCTCAAAATTTTACTTCACTTGTGATTACGATTAAATGATACAATCGTCAAGATTATTTTCAAACTCCAAACAAACCTCTTATAATTTTCAAAGGGAAACCTAGAATTCCTTTGGATTAAAGGATTACAATGTGGTGGATCACACCTATCATGCACAAAAAATCCTCAACTTACTAATCTTGTTGTTCCTACTTCTTTACCACCTTCTCTACATGTGCTTCCTCCAATACCACGCTTATCTCCCAATCTTGGAAAGGAGTATGATCTGGTTGAACAGTTGTGTACTACTCCTACTAATATTTCCTTATGGGAACTCCTTCAAACCTCTCTAACATATCATGAATCCTTTCTAAAACCTTTAACTACTCTTCCCACTCCACCCCTAACCAAGACATCATTATTTCATTCTTGGAATGCATGCATACTACTCTTGTTTCTGCACAAATCTTCTTCACTCAAGATGATTTTCCATAAAAATACGTTCAAAATAAATATGGTTCCCTTATGTTAGTTTTCCTTATCAATGGTTAACATATTTGAAGGTCCTTAATTGATAATGGGTATTCATTGAATATTTGTATTTTGGACATGTTGAAAGAAAGCAAAGATGATAAGAAAAATCTTAAACGAGATAATATTCCTATTCATGGCTTTGAAAATATTTCTAAGAAAACATTGTGTTTCATATAATTACCTATTAAGGTTGGTCCTATTATTCAAAATACTCATATTCATGTGATGCCTAGACCCCTTATTTATAATCTTCTTTTGGGTAGACCTTGGTTACACAATATACATGTTGTTCCTTCAACTCTTAATTGAAAAGTTGAGTTCATCTATAAAAATGTAATGTAAACTTTTAAAGTAGATGATAGACCGAATAGTTGTTTGATCATTGAATTAATAAATCATCTTGTGTCTACTAAAGAAAAACAAGCTTCTAATTCTGAAACCAATCCTAAATCTAATGATGATCCTCCTTCATGTAGTTCTCTTTCAGATGACTGTTAGGTATCATTAGACTTCACAACAACATATATTGGATAATATAAACTTTTAGACCATTCATCCATACAATCTAAACCCAAAACTAACAAAGAACCTATAACAACAACTCCTCTTTCTGGAAAACTAAGTAATAACTTTATTGTTTCTTCCATTCATGAAACTATAGAAACTATACAGCCTAATTTTTATGACATATTGACCAATGAAGATCCATTAAATCTTTCAAATATGTCTTCTCATTATGGTCCTATTTATCATTTATTTTCTAAGAATGGATTCCATAGAAATTGATGTTGAAAATTTGAACAAGTGATACATGTTCATTTTGAAAATGATGCGCATGAACATTTTTTATGGATTGGGATTTAATCCTTACAAGAAAAATCCACCAGTCACTCTAAATGTCATTATTTTTTCTATTGGAACTCTAAAAATTGTGAATCCTCATCTCATAGAATTTGATCACAAATATTCTCTTGATACCCTTAGTACTGATGATTCTTTAACAAAATTTTTGGGGGCATATGATGATCTTCCTTATTTTTTCCATAATAGAAGAATGCCTTATTGTTGGAATGTTGAAGCATACTTTGGGAAAGAGATTAACTGTGAACATCATCCTAATTTACCTCTACCCATGGAAATTGCACACACAAGTAATCTCTTAATTACAGACACCATCGATGTATAAATGGATCCTAATGACCCTAAAAAGTGATAAAAATGGATATGTTTAGATGAGGATGAACGAAAGGAAATTACTTCTCTTCTTCTTGAATTTCTTGATATTCTTCCTTGGGCTTATTTTGATATTCTTGGTATTGATTCTAAAATTTTTATACACAACATTATTCTCAATCCTAATGTGAAGCATGTTAAACAAAAAATATGCAAGATGAATCCTATTATCTCTCTTCTTGTGAAAGATAAAATAGAGAAGCTCCTTGGTGCTGACTTTATCATTCCTATTGATTATTCTCCTTGGATCTCAAATATTGTAGCCTTCTCCAAGGGTGACAATAATATTAGGATGTGTATTGATTTTGATGACCTAAATAAATCTTCTTTGAAAGATGATTTCCCCTCTCAAACATTGATATAATTATAGAGTCCACAATAGGACATTCTTTTTTATCTTTCATGGATGGTTTTTCTGGCTATAATCAAATATTTATCCCTCATAAAGATTAATACAAAATCACTTTCTTTAATCCTTAAGGAACCTTTTGTTAGGTTGTTATGCCTTTTGTATTAAAAATTGTGGGTGCCACATATCAATGTTCTATGATGCTTATCTTTCATGATTACATTCATAAGATCCTAGAAGATTATGTTCATGACATTCACACAAGGTCTATTTCTCATAAGAATCATGTGCTTGTTCTTAGACAAATCTTTGAATAAATATGTAAATATAATATAGACTTGAATCCTCAAAAAAATTTCTTTTGGTGTTGATAGTGGAAAGATTGTTAGATTTATTATCTCTAACAGAGGCGTTGAGGTGGATATTGAGAAAATGGATGCTATAATTAATATGCCACCTCCCTGAAACATTTCACAACTTCATAGTTTAAAAGTAAAAATACAATTTAGTCGTAGGTTTGTTTCAAACCTCACAGATCATACAATTCCTTTCACTTCCTTGTTGAAGAAATATGTACTACTTTCTCTTTAAATGAGGAGTGTGAACAGTCATTTGAAAAATTAAAATAATATGTTGCTCATCCTCCTATTTTACAACCTCCTCAACCTGATAAACCATTCTTCTTATATACTAAACCTTTTTCCAATGCCTTAAGGGTTTTCTTAGCTCAACACAAAAGAGAAAAGAGAAAACAATATATTATATTAGTAGAATATTGGTGGGTTATGAGACACGGTACACGACAATAGAAAATAATTTCTTGCTTTAGATTTTACTTTCCAAAAAATTTGACATTATATTATCAATTCTGAAATCAATGTTATTAATAAATCTAATCCTTTGAAATATATTTTTTCTCTAAAACTAGCTTATCAAGGTGTTTAGCTAAATGGGTTATGCTAATAAGTGAGTTTTATTTAAAGTTTGTTTCTCAAAAAGAAATTAAAGGACAAGGTTTGACATATTACCTTGTTGAAGCTCCTTCCTCTCATTCAACTTCTAATTCTACCACTTTTCCTAACAAACATGTTTTATCAATAGACACTGATGATACTTGGTAATTGTACTTTGATGGGTCTCGATGTAAAATTAGCCCTCGTGTCAGTTTTATTATAATATCTACCTCAAATAATCCTATTCCTTTGTCATATCATCTTAATTTTTATTGCACTAAAAATATTGTGGAATATGAAGCCCTTATTTCTAGACTAAACACAACTTTATCCTTTAAGATTACAAAAATCAATATCTTTGGTGATTCACATTTAGTTGTGCAACATATCAATGTAATTTATCAAACTAAGCATGCTAAGTTGACACAATATCAGGAGTTAGCCTTAAGTTTTCTTACCACATTTACTTCTCATTCTACATCATGATTATCTCGAAAAGATAATTGATGCGTAGATGCTATGACAAGTACAACATCTCCTATTTATTTATGTTTACTTCTCATTCTATATCATGATTAGCTCAAAAAGATAATTTATGCATAGATGCTATGACAAGTACAACATCTCCTCTTTATTTAGATAGCAATATTGAAAGTTATCAATTCACCATAGATAATATTGTCACTCCTGATATTTCTAAAAGTTCACACATCTTTCATTACCTACAAGATGGTACTTTTCCTGAATCAACAACAAGAAATACTAGAGCTCAAATTTGGAAGCTTTTGGCAAGACAAATTATTGTTTCTGACATTCCCTATAGGCATTCTTATGATGGTCTTTTACCTATATGCCTAAATAAAATTGAGATCCCTATTTCTTTACAAGAATCTCATTCAGGATCTTGTGGTGGGAATTTTGGGACAGAGTCCTTAGTTAACAAGCTCCTTTGTATGGGATATTATTGGCAAACTATGGAACATGATTCTTTTTCCTTTTTCAAACAATGTCCTCAATTTTAACATCACAATAGGTTTATCCATGCCCATTCTCATGAACTCTTCTCTCAAGTAGCTTCATGGCTCGTTAGCTTGTTAGGTTTGGATCTTATTGGAAACATATCACCTCCCTCTTCTCAAGGACATACTTATATATCACTACTACTGATTACTTCACTAAATGGGTAGAAGTTGTTCCTCTTCACTCTACAATATCCTATTTTATTTATAATTTCATTCTTGAAAACATCATTGCTAGATTTGGTATTCCATCAATGATAATATATGATAATGGTAGTCCTTTTTAAAATAAGGAAGTGACAATTTTTTTGGAAAAATACCATATCAAGCAATATTTTTCTATGCCCTAGTATCCTCAATCAAATGGTCAAGATGAAGTGTCTAACAAGGTTATTGAGAAAATTATTAGGAATATTTTTAACAAACATGCTAAGGCTTCCCATACGTAGTTAACCTATAATTTATAGGCTTATAGAGAAAGTGTTTGCACTGCAACATGAACATCTCCCTATAACTTAGTCTATGGTGCTGGAACCATTATTCCTTTAGAGTTAGAGATTCTTTCATTGAGAGTTTTCTTTAATGGTATATTTAATAATGACACTTTGAGAGAACAACGTTTGCAAAAACTTGAAATTTTAGATAAACAATACATTAATGCCCTTCAAGATATCAAACCATGTCATAAATCTATTCAAAAGAAATACAACAATAAAGTGGTTGAGCATTCTTTCTCGGTGGGAGATTTAGTTCTTTATGAGAAAAAATGTAACATTAATGCTCTACCTCAAGAGAAGGGGAAGTTTAGTCCTAATTGGCTTGGTCCATACATGATCACATAAGTTTTTGGCTCTCGCGTATATAAGTTATTTAATATGGATGGTCTACTAGGGTAAAAGTGCGAAGCTGTATGAATCTTGAGGACCATTTTGATTATTTTGGCCGGACCTATTTCATCTTAAACATGTTTGACCATACATACATGGTACACACATTGCTCCATGTGGATTCGATGTGGCAGATGGGTTTTGATTGAAACTGGTTGGGTTAGACCTAGTCTGACCGAAACAGTTTCGGTCGGAACCCCTAAAACCAATATATAGCCCGAAATTTGGTTAGAGAGGCTCATTTGCACTAAGCGCATTTCAATAATTGTAGAGAAGAATAGGAGTACTTCAACCGAATATATATATATCATTTTTCATGTTAGGAATAAGGTGTCTCAACCTTGGATAATTCCTATTCTTATTATTTGTTTTGTAAAATGTATTTCTTGCAAATAATGTTGATGTGTCGGCATCTTGAATTGTGTGTAAGGAGATCATG
>MU225105.1:2311880-2325989 GCA_018584345.1 Thuja plicata | reverse complement strand
GCTATGAGTAACTACAACTTCATCCCTTTTCATATAAATTTGTCAATAGATATAAGAAATATCGCATCAAATATATCATCTTCTCAAAAACATTAATAATACTAACACAATTAAAGGGTTAGAGTATAATCATATATGGAAGAAAATAAATACATTAATGTAAAACTTAACCATCACTTATCCATCCTATCACCATAGGTTAGTCCCATAATCATAGAACTTTAATCAGTAAAGAGATTCGTAAAATGATAATGATAAACATGTAAAAAGGGTATGAATAGATATCACAACAATGTTCATGTATCAATCAGAGCATAAACACCAAGGAAACATAATCAACACCTAAATTCATCAAGCGAGCTAGATGGTAAAAATAATCTTAATCATAAAGAAGAAAACACAATAAATAATCATATGGATGTCTTATATTTCTATCAAAGCACATAATATCTAACATCCTAACTACATACAACAAGGTCCTAAAAGTTCCTCAAAATATAAGTGGAGATAAATACACATTAACAAAAACAAATCTATCGTTAGGATCATCATCAAGTACTGGATTATAAAATCATTATGAATAAAATACTAGAAACAATTAGACAAGTACCTCATTGCAAACACCTAAAGTAGCAACATACTCACATAAGAAGAAAGAGAAATATAGAAAAATCTTACATCATTAAGAAGACTTCATCCAATAGAAAATAAAATCATGTTAGGGTTAGAGAGGTGTTACATGTTGCATGTTTGATTGAAGGCTTACAATGTCATATGTTCAATCAAAGGTGCTTGGTATGTTTGATCAAACTGCTCGCTCAAGAGAACATACTTTCCAATTGATTTTTTTTAATTCCCGATTTTTCTTCTTGGATGAAATTGTTATCCACTATTATGGGATCACCTTACTATTGTGTATGTTCTATTTTTTATTAGAAGAAAACAAGTTTTGAAAGGACTGAAACCTTTTACAACAAGAATATCTAGTATGAAAGAAGCAAATGCTAACCAATAGTTGGGCGAAAGAAACATAAAAGACACAAAAATAAGTGAAAAGAGCCTTGAAGATCTTACATATTATTCATTAAAATTTTATTCTTTTGAATAATATCTTTATTGATGTTGTAAATTTTAGTAACAATGATGTCAATGGAAGTAACAACCTTGTCCCTACTTTGAATTCTAGTATCTGGGTCCCAGGGACAGAACCAAAAGCGTTCTGATTAAGTGCAACGATCTTCTCATTAACAATAAAATTTCTCTTAGATTTCACACTACTAGTTGGGGAACCAGATGCCTTATGAATAGTCCTATTTTACTTCAACTAGGTCATTCAACTAATTGAGTCCTTTAGAGTTGTTATCCATGGTTGTGCACCTTATTTCCATGAAAAATGTCAACTTATTCTAGACCTTAGTCATTGAATCCTCCAAAAATTTTATTCAAATCTCATGTCCCTGTTTGAAATCCTTTGTAGCCTTATCAAGCTCATGATACCTAGAAAAAATTTAATCCATACCATGTACACATGAAGTATGAGCACTCTTTTCTTTTAAAGAAATAATCTTAGTTGTAATCCAAGCATACAGTGCACTATATGACTATCCATAACTACCTTGATATTTTTGTTTATAATCATAGTCTTATAGATAAAATAACCATTTTCTAAAGAGGTATCTTTACTAGTCTGCAATAGAATTTCAATTTAGATATCAAATTTGAGATTACCCACAAGTGAGGACCGCAAAATAGGAGATTAAAAAATAGGATTGATGCCATCAAAAAACTTATCCTTGTGTTTCTTTTAGTAGGAGGAATTCCTGCCCCCTCCCACTGAATCGCACCCAGTAGCAACATTTCGCTTTCCTTTAGTTCACAAACAAGAAGAATGAGTCGATATTAGGATCAATGATTGTTTCACATTCATGATTAACAAAACTAATGACTAATTTAGAGGACTTAAAAGAGTAATTTATATGCATAATATAAATAACATAACATAAGAAATATAATTATCAGAAGAGAAAAAGAGAAAGTAGACAGAGACATAGGTTTATTATGGATTTCATCTAAAAAGACTACACCTCTGGGTCCTCTAAGTAGAGCAACTACTCCTCAATTCTGTTCCCCATAGTGGTTACAATGGCTTCAACCTAAAAAACATCTTCTTACACTAAGTTTCAAGTTCTCACTTTAGGAAGACAACAATCTTCAAAAGTCTTGAAAGGACACTCAATATCTATTCAACTCTCTCACAAAACACCAGTAACTCTTCTCTCCATTTTTCCCCCTTTTAATACACATAATTTACCCAATATGGTTTACAATCATATCATTTGAAAATTTCACCCACATCTCTCATTCCTTTTAAATAACATGAAAATCCTTTTTATAATAACCAATGCCTCTAATAAAAAATATTTTATTAAAACTATACCCCCCTTAAACTATATGTTTCAAGATCAGTGGAGAAATCTTCATAATGGTAATTCACATTTTTTTTGAACTCAATACTAGTCCTCGGAGTAGGTTTATTCTAAATTGAAATTAAATTAGTGTACTCTATGACGAGGAGAATCAAAGTCTCATGTATAACAAAAATTGAGGGATTTTTTGCATGAAGTTTAAAACTAAGAGATTACCGCCTCTTCAACATCTTCCTGTGGGGACTTAATAGTAGTTTTTTCATACCCTCCATCACTGGTTCTTTTACCATTATCCCTTTTCCCCTTCTAAAAAATTTCCCATGGCTTCATCTACAACTAATTCCTCTGATATTTCTAGGTCGGCCCCATACACCTTGTGCATGCCACGAGTCCAACCATCTACAAATGTTGTGGTCACTTGCAATCTGGACCCATGAAGCTTCTCAATATAAGGGGTAAGGATACCCACAAATATCTCACTCTACGCCGCATGATCTTCTTTCTAATTCCGATACACAATGGGCTCAACCTTATTCTAGTCACCCCCTATGTTGTAGATGGTGTCATAGAGAGCCAAAACTACACAAACACCAAACTAGATGCAAAAATGAAACTCATAATTGTGGCAATAGCATGACACACCATAATAAAAGATTGACAAATGAATAAGCCATTTCACTTATATTTGAAATTTATGTATACCATTTATGACAATGTTGACATTTTAGAATTCATTATAACCATTTTAAATGAGTAATTTAATGCCTTCCAACATTATATCACTGATTTCCCAACTAACCCTATTATATTATGATACCCCTAGGTTAGCCAAACAATCAATAACCATATTTCTCTCATGATAAACACAGGTAACCTTATAATCTTAAAATGAATTAACAATATTTATGCTATTAATAATCAGAGCATTGACGCTCCAACTAGGGGTTGTTGCCCTTCTAGGCAATTGATAATATTTAGCAAACACATTCCAACCATACCTTTTTTAACCCCTAAGAGAGTGTCATTTTGAGACCAATGGAGGTTGTGTAAGCCTCTAGTATGTATTTTCTATTAAAATGATATGAAGCTATAATATATGATTCCATATATACGTCTCACATTACATGGCATGAAGAAATTTAAACCAAATTTTAAACAATTGAAAAACTAGTTAATATATATGTTAAGGCATTTTATGTAAGAGTAGTTTTTAAAGAATTATAATGAATCAACCAACAATATAACACTGGATAAGTAGGAGATATTTTCCACCACAAGTAGGGACTTTCTAACGAATGGTTCATAACGCACAACACTTGGTGAAGGTTTTGTAAATGGAGTTGGAAGGAGAGTGGGTTTAACCATGGAGGAAACTATGTAGTGAAGTGCACTAAAGATGGAGTAGTACTAGGATGGGTGACCTCTCAAGAGGTCCCATTGCTTCACCTCTGTGAGCATCACCTAGATCCAATGAGTGCTAAGTGTTCTATTCATTCTCATGAGAGATGGGTTCGTATGAATCACTACACATGAAACATGGGTCAACGAGTTTGACTTAAAAAACTACACCATTGAATCCTGATAGAAATATCACAATGTAACACTTTGCAAAATACTCCTTGCATCACATTTGTTCAATGATAAAATGAACCAGTTGGAAAAGGTTTATAAATAATTGGATAATGATGGTGTTTCACTTATATCTATGTATGCATAAATACATACATGTATATAACTTGAAACAAATTCTCGACTTTTAGATGTTATAAGTATAAGAAATCAATGGGTAGAAGTGAAATTACATTTATAAGCATCGTAGTCATTTGATTATTTTCTTTTATTAATTTATATAGTTACATTTTTAAGTCTCGATTGCTTGATTGCATAAATAATTAGTTCATAGCCAAATTAAATACAATTGAATAGGTAGCATGTGAATTTTTCAATAGCTTTGAATTCATTGAAAAACTTTAAATTAGATATCTTAATTGAAATGTTTTAATTACAATAGAGTTAAAATTAAGAGTAAATGTGATGCGAAATTTAAATTCAACTATAGAATCATGTGTAGAAAGATAGAAGTTGTGACCTTACACATACACATAGAGTTTGGGGGTAAGCTTCTAACCCAGGAGAAGATTCAAGTTAGTCTCGTCAAACAATCGATAAGTTTTTGGACATTTAGTATTATTACTGATTAGCTGTTTCCATTTTGCTACTATTTTGTTTTAGATTGCTGGTAAAAATAGGTTTTATGGGAACCCGAAACCCCTTACAACCATTAAAAAAAGATTGAAAACATAAAAAGGACTAAACAGAGACAGGACTGAGACCCAACCCGCAACACCCAGAACCAAGTAGAAAACCAAAGAAAAAAGCTAGAAAGCAGCTAGGCCCTCCGGCATCCAAAAGCCAAAATACGAAGGAGAAAAAAACAAGGGAACTGTAGGAACTAGGCAAACTCCAAGATAGTGAATTCCACTTCCTTCTTAGCCTCATAGACCTTCTTGATGGCAGCGTTGAAATCCGAAAGCTCTAGGATCCTGTCTTGGATTTTCTTCTTCTTGGCAGAACACGTGCACTTTCCCGGACGTGCATCTTCCATGTCATCTTTTTCATCATCAATATTCACATTTGGGACTCCAGAATCCAGCTCTGATTTAATGGAATTAAAACATTCCATCGTAGAACCCATGAAGATATTGCTATCCTTCATGTGTTTCTTCAAAGTATTCCCCAGGATGTCAAATCTGTCATGCAGAGTCTTCAAATTTTTTCCATCCTCCTTGCTACTGTTTCGTTAATACCAGGTATTGATATCACTTCCGTGCACTTACGAAGCTTCTGAAATTTTCACTGTTGAATATCCAATT
Source organism: Thuja plicata (assembly GCA_018584345.1). Taxonomy (NCBI): domain Eukaryota; kingdom Viridiplantae; phylum Streptophyta; class Pinopsida; order Cupressales; family Cupressaceae; genus Thuja; species Thuja plicata. The sequence continues at coordinate 2,320,690 of MU225105.1, read as the reverse complement.
GAAACGTTGACAAATATTTAGCTGTTATGTCCAGAAACTTGTGGGCAGTTCCAGCAGAGCATTGTTGGGCTATTTATGGTTTCTTCACCATCACGCTTGTAAATTTCCAATGGCTTCCATCTATTCAATGTTAAACGTGGCAGAGCAACAGGAAAAAAGGGGAAAAATTTCTATATCAGTTCTGCGCAACTACTAAGCTTCCGACAATGATGGCAAGTGCTTTCTATGTTCGTAAAGTTATTGCTTGTTACCAACGGCGAAGCACGCGCAAAATATCTTACAAATTTCACTCTCATATATATATAAGTGTTAAGCTTTCTAACCCCTGAAAAGATTCAAGTTAGTCTACTCAAACATTCGGCGATGTTTCTTCGAACATTCAGTTTTAAGAGCACTGTGGGGCGATTTCTGGTTCCGTTAGCTTTATGGTTTGAAATTTTCGTTGTCAGATATTCACTGGGTTCAATCTATTCAATGACTTCCATCTATTAATATTAAAACTTGGCAGAGCGGGAGGAGAAACAAGTAACCCATTCTATATCACTTTTGCGAAATTGCTTAGTTTCCCAACAATGACGTTAAACGATTTCTGTATTCATAGACTCTTTGTTAAGTTGATCACATTTTGTTGTCCGTTTCCGTATAAGGTTTGGCTTTTCCCAACGCCCATAATAACTAATATTAAATCTTAGGAAGATGGAGGGAAGGGCCGTAGTAGTTACTTGTTACCAAGGGCGAAACACTCGCAAAATATCTTACAAGCCTTCATTTGCACGATTCTTGTCATCCTGAATATCGCTATAAAAATACACCCCCTCTTCTCTGGTTGGGAGCAGCCAACCTTTCATCTCGCTCACAACGTCCATTTATATTATTCGCTTAGGTTTCTATTTGTTAGCTTTCTTTTGAACATTGTTTTTTGGCAGATAACTGCTTAGTGCTTACTACTTTCCACGAAACAATGACATTCCCAACTAACGAAGCATCCTCTAGCAATGATAGTGCTATCGACAACATTGAAAAAGTCATAAATGAGATGTCTGGACAAGAAATACATGAACTGCTGAAAGCTCGGGAAGACAGATATGGTGGTGTAGAAGTTGATATAGAAAATATGGAAAATGATGTTCATCGATTTGCATCTTCACTCAGGGCATCGCTATCTCAATGGGCACATCAGGCGAGTGTTTCTTCACTCTACATATCAGTTTTTCATTAAATATGAAATAAAACAAATCATAACTTTAATTAATACTTGTTTTCTGTGAAGGGAAAGAAGGGGGTTTGGATTAAAGTAACCAAGAAACAGACCAAGCTAGTTCCAGTTGCGATTGAGGTCAGTTATCAAGAAAATTGTTACTCCCATTCTTTTTTATACCGCAGAAGTATTGAGTCAAAGACTTTATTGAGTCATAATTTTATTTAGTAATAAAATTTGTATACTTTGTGGCGAGTTGCAGGAGGGATTTTGGTATCATCACGCTGAGCATTCATACGTGATGTTAGTGCTTTGGATCCCTCAAACTCCTTGTACTATTCCAGATAATGCTTCACATCAAGTGGGAATTGCAGCTTTTGTGTACAACGATAAGGGAGAGGTAACCATGCGTGTGATCGCACTATTTTAATGATACAAATTTATATGCTTTGTTGGTTCTGCTATATTCAAGCTTGAGAAAATATTGATTGGTTCATGTATTTGTGTGTGAAGTGAAATTTCTTTTCTTACAATTACGATAATAAAAAACTGGCATGTTGATTACTATTAATGAAGAAAACCTAAAATTCTAACTCGAAATTCTGTTCAAAGCCTTCATCTCTTTGTCATATAGTTGCCTATTTTTTTTTATCCTTTTTTAAATTCACCTGGTCAACGTAGTCTTGCCCAACCATTACCTTGACTTGATAAATGACAATGTCATCGCAGGTTCTCGTGGTTCAGGAGAAGTGTGGACCCTACAAAGATTCAGGACTGTGGAAAATGCCCACAGGAAGGATTAACCAGGTATCAAAAATAAATTTGGATATATCAAACCTCGAGGAAAAAAAAATTGTGACGTTGTAGATTTTACATGAATATACAAGCCACCCACTTATGTATTTACTCTCATTTTTTAATTTTTTTTTACTTACATAGGGCGAAGGCATTAAAGAAGGGGTTGTAAGAGAAGTTAGAGAAGAAATAGGGGTAAACCTCTTTTGCGTGCCCTCTTTCCTCCAAATTGTGATACTTTTCACTTTATTGTACTATAATTTAAAAGCTTTTTTTATAATTTAAAATTTCCTTTATTTTCCACAGATTGATACAGCATTTGTACAAGTGGTTGGGTTCAGATAGACAAATTATTTATCATAAAATAGGTTCACTATTTCATTTAATACTGCAATGATGGGTGTGTTTGATAGATTAAATTTTAATCTTCTCATTGTTGACGGGTGCATGAATTATAGGGATGGTCACAATGCCGCTTTTGGAAAATCTGATATGCTCTTCGTGTGTAAAGTTGAAACCAATTTCTTTGGACATTGTTATACAAGACAATGAAATCTCAGCAGCAAAGGTATGCATTTGATCATAACGCGGTACTTTTTATGATGAGTATCTACTTAACACATGTCAAAATTTGTCTTGTTCAGTGGATGGCAATTGATGAGTTTGCTGCTCAACCAAAAATGCAACAAAGCAAACTTCTGAAAACAAACTTCTGAAAGCAAAATCCCTAAAACAAACATTCATAAATTATTTAATAAATTAATTACTTAACTAAGTCTAAACACTCTAGGCAATTGATGAGTTTGCTGCTCAACCAAAAATGCAACAAAGCAAATTTCTTTATTAAGTAATTTATGAATGTTTGTTTTAGGGATTTTTTCAGAAAATTATTTGTGTTTATTTATTTAAAAATCATTTAGAATTCTAGTTGGTCAAAATCCATATTTATGTTTTATTGAGTGGGCAGTGAAAGGGCCCTGATCCCATATAATAATAAAACAAATAAAACATAATAACACTAGACCCTGACTTCAGGCCACTAACGCCAAAAGCACCCCAGAACCTGCACTACCCAAAATCAATCAAAAATATGCTAGGAATATTAATATCAACATCTAAATCAGCCCTAACACTAATACTTTCATTAAAATAAAAATAACCTTTCATCCACAACAACAAAAGTATCTACTGGAGTATCTGCTAAGAAAAACGTAAACATACCTAGCTGGGCCAAGGCCCTTAAGTTCAGCATAGTTCATAAAATAGTAATTAAGTACGAGGACAACCATACAAAAACACTAACAATGTCCTTCACAAGAAGCAAAATAAAAGGCACAACAACCTTAATGAAAATAACTCTAATCATAAAACTTAGCAATTATCTCCGAATTATTTGAGAGATTTTTCAGCTCCCCCATTAGTTCTTCATTTTCCTCATCATGTGCCTCTTCATCGATTTGATCATAATCTTTCTCTTTCCTCACATTGTTATTCATGCTACTTTGACTAGTAATAGCTTCAAAGATAGCTTTTTTCATGGGACCATCCACACCCCTGCATAGAGAAGAAATAACATTGCTAAACTATTATTTGTTAAGGTTGGAAGAAGCAATAGTATCCTCAAGGGCTGCCACAATATTGTAGAGATCTTTTATGTGGTCCAAAATATTATAAGGGATATTTTGTTCACTACCCAAGCCAAGCAAAGGGGGTGTGGAGGTATTTTCCATATTTGTTTCTCCAGCCCAAACAGGGGAATTGCAAGCCTTATTCACTGCATCATCCAAGTAATTTAGATTAATCATAATATCAAAAGATTTATTTTTTTCCTCTTCTCCTGAATCATCTTCTCCCACTTCATATTCATCATCATCATAATTATTAGTTGAATCACCTTCCTTGGGATCGTACTAAAAAATAGGTTCTGGTACAATTTTTTCCATAGCTTTTTTTCCCTTCAAATCTTTGTTTAGAAGATCCTGCCTCGTTTCCTGTTGAGTTTTAACCTCCTCAATGCCATCTTAATCCTCCTCAATTTCAATAGTAGGATTGTTTTTCTTAGCCGCTTTACCAGTTTTCCGCATTTTCATAGGGATAGACTTGTAATAAGGGGTCTTTCTTTTAGCAGGGGTGGTAACAAGCAGATCACTAGAGATGAATTTTTATCTTATTTGTAAGATCAAAAGGCTAATGAATTGTGCTATTTTTTTCTCTCTTGGGTTTAGGGTTGGAACTCTCAAGGATTGGATCACTGCCAATGAGTTTAATTTTAACTATTCTTCTGGGAATTTCTTTAATCTGAGAGTTGTGAGGATAGAGTTGTTTGGGCATGGAGATAACCTTTAATAATGAGAGAATTATGTTTCAAGAAGATAAGTAAGAATGAGGTATGATCCTAAATTCTGTTAAGGAGAAGCTATAATGTTTCCTTGGGAATGGTGAATGCAATTAGAGAGATTGAGATTTGCTAATGGAATTAGTGAAGGTTGAGGATGCAAACAGATTAGGATGTGAACAATATTTGAAATGATAAGGTTTTTGAAGAGTTAGTTGGGAGAATCGGAAATTTTTTGGGCATAACCATTACTAGGTCTTTGGAAGGAGTTACTGGTTGTGGATAGTTAGGGAATCCATGTATTGATCCTATTACTGGATTGGAATAGTGTTATTGATGGTGGTGGATTATGTGAGAAGTTGCATCTCACTGAAAGATTGAATAATTTATCCTTCATGAATGGACATGTGTTTGGGCCCACTGTGCTCTTCATTATTTGTCTTTGTATGTTCTTGTATTTTCTTCATATTTTAGAGTATTATGTGTTATTTAATGTATTTCTTCATTCTTAACAAAAATATGACCATTTTGGTCTTGGATATCATGTTTACTATGTTAATCATTTGAAATTAAGATATTACTGAGAAGATACTTGCACATTTTCTTCTCATCAATATTATGTTAGAAAAAATTAGTATTTGGTTATCTTTATAACTAAATTACATGTTCATTTATTTACATAGTCATTCAATTTTTATCACATGCGTATCACGTTTAATCTTTGTGTTATTGATTACACAAAATGGAATCAATGATAAATATATTACAAGTAGACATAGACATGTAGGCATAAAAACATCAAATATAAATCTATCGACATCAAAGTGTTTGGTACATAGTTGATACTATTCAAAATATGCTCTATATATCTCTACATATATATTCTCTAATCACTTCTCCTCCATAGGATGGTGACTCCCTAATCTCTCTAGATCGCAGTGAAAAGAAGATGACTGTGGCATGTTGGATTGTCTATAAGAAGCTAAGGTTTGGGAATGACTCCTAGATGAGCTCTTCTTAGCTCACATCTCTTGGAGCTCACGCTGGGTCTCTTCCAACTCCCGTTGAAGTTGGTCTCTATCCTCTCTCAACAATTGTAGCTCTACTTTCACAGGTAGAAATAGATCCTTGTGTCGACCAGGATCTCGCTACGCGTCATATATCACCTAAGAGGATGCTAGTATCCTTGATGCTATAGTGATATCTTTATTAACATCGCTTACAAAGTGTCTCCATCCCTTGGCTCCAATTGAAAAACATATATTATATTAATTTAACTAAAATTCTACATGTACATATTTATACTTAATAAATTCTAAACTTTTTATACCTGGATCTCCCTCCTGATAGTTAGAATGAACAGTAGCTAGAAACATTGGGACTTTCCCGTGGGATGCTACTTGTGGCATGGAGTGGCTAGAATATCAATGCTCTCAAACACCAACATCTCTCAATGGAGGCATCCCTAAGGAGGCTCTCAGTTGTCAAACCTATAGGGGAGGAACATCTACTCCTCATGTAGGCTCCTCCTCCTCTACAACATAGTCCTCTACTATAGGTGCTTCCTCTGACATATTTCCTAGCTACTCATCATCTCTATCCTCCTCTATAGGGTCTTCGTCATCATGATCGTTATCCTTGGAATCTCAAGGTTGTTCTCTAAAGAAAGACCCTGAATCTCCATTAAGGTAGTCTTCTCAAAAGATGGGTGTGATCTCCTCCACACTAAGTTATCTCACATAGTCTCTTATCACACCAACATCAGCCACTATTACTGCTACCTCATTAGATCCTTATCTACCTCTAAATTAGTGTGTTCAACATCATCCATAGTAGGTTGTGTTATGATCCCAGGGCCTTCTCTATATCAGTGTACATGGACATCCCAAGGCTCTAGTGTGGGAGGTGTCTTTGTTAAACCAAATTGATGCATCACTCTATGAAAATAGTAAGGCACCACTATGTAGTTGTTCCTCCCCTCCATATACCAAGGACATACCACATTCAGGTGCGTGTCCTCCTTGACTGATCTCCTCAAGACCTCCAGTCTTGTTGGCTCTAATGCTATCTTCTTCATCATTTTCTCCTTCTAGCTTCTTCTTCCTTCTTCACAAGAGAACAATAAACATAAGAATCACAAATGTGCTTCTAAAAAGGTGATAAATAACTTATAAAACACTTTTAGAATTAGTTATCTTTGTGATTTTATATCTAAATTTTCTAAATAGTTATCTTTATTAATACCTCTCTATAATCATTTTATCATAACTTGAGCGAGGAAGTTGTATAATGATTATTAATGCCCAATATATAGAACAATGCAGCATAGATTCAATAGTACCAATAAAAAAATTATTACCAATACTTACAGAATACCATACCAGAATACCAAGATTGCAAGGAAATATTATTTCTTTATTTATTATGAGAAAACCATAAGTCCAACATCAATAAACCAAATTTCTTATATAATAGTAAGTTGGTTGGGGAAACCAACAGACGCATCTCGTCACTTCTAACTACCCTCCCAAAAAAACATAACTAAGTCTAATACAATATTACTTTATTTTGTACTACAAATATCCCCCCAAAAAAGAAGTCATCTTCCAGACAACTGCACTATAGAAAAAAAAATCAGACTTCAGAGTTGGGTTGTGAAGACATCCCTACACTTGGAGCTCATTCATGGATGCATAAGAGATCTCGTTCAGAAACCTTATGTTTGGCCTGAAATCCTTGGAGCACCTATAATGCATCCATCTTTTGTCGCTTCGGCTACTGCTAATTTCTCTTCTAGGCCAACTAGTTCCATCTTTCATTTAGCTTCCCACATAGCCTTTTCTTCTTCCAATTCCTTTTTCATTCGGTTTGTCAGATCCTTTTCTCGCTGAAGTTCTAAGTTTGTCCATCTAAAAGCCACCTCCATTTATGTAAGTGTGTGCATGAGGGGTGGTTTCTTCTGTACCTGTAAGATGATGCATGGGGCTGTCCAAATTTTAGCTATTTATCCCTGCCTGTACCTACTCTTCCAGAATAGGTTCCAACATATTTGGCATTTTCCCTTCATGAATCTTGCCAAGGACTCCACTGCTCTAACTATGGTCTCCACATTCTGACTCTTGGCGTGCTATATAATTTCCTTAGTGGTGTGCTCCATAGCTTGTAACTCTTTCAGGAATCTTGTTGCTTTGTCTTTTAATGAGATCATCTCTGAAAGGTTCACTGTCCTATTTTTCATTCCTTTTATGTTTTTTTCTTCTATTTCCATGGGAGGTGGCGCAGGTGGTGGTACCATCCCAACTTCCTCAAGAAGCCTATCTGCCTTTTCTTCTTCTCATTCCTTTTTCATTCCATTTGTTAGATCCTTTTCTTGTTGAAGTTCTAAGTATGTCCTTATGAAAGCCACCTCCATTTCTGTAAGTGTGTGCATGAGGGGTGGCTGCTCATGTACCTACAGGATGATGCATGGGGCTATCCAGATTTTAGCTATTTCTCCCTGCATGTACTCACTTGCCTAGAATAGGCTCCAATCTATATGGCATTTTCCCTTCATGAATGTTTCCAAGGACTGTATTGCTCTAACTATGGTCTCTGCATTCAGACTCTTGGATTTATGTATAATTTTCATAGTAGTATGCTCTATAGCTTAGCACTCTTTGAGGAATCTTTCTTCTTTGTCTTCTAATGAGATCATCTGTGAAAGGTTCCCTATATTTTTTTGCATTCCTGTTATGTTTTCTTCTTCTATTTCCATGGGAGTTGGAAAGGATGGTGGTACCATCCCAACTTCCTCAAGAAGCCTAACTACTTCTTCCACCATCGTATCCTCCCATGTATCCTTACCCCATGTCTCTTCCTTTTCAAGCCTGAGTTCAGTCTTAGTCTCCACACTTAGAGAGTCTTATCTTGTCCCCACTTCAATACCTTTTGGTGTGTGGAGTCTTATCTTGTCCCCACATGTTTTTTGACCTCTAAGGTCTGACCTTGGTATGAGTCTACTGATCTATATGAACCAGGTCTTCTACGCCAAACAAGGAAATTCTTGTTGCCCCCTATTGAGGAATCTTTTTTTGTCTGCTTCCTTCTTCCTCGATACTTAGGTTCTCTATTTCTATACGGTTTCCCTCCTTGGTACGAACATCTGCATTTTCTTGCGTACTAGTAGTGGTATGTGTTATACACTGAATTTGCGCCTCTGATCTCAAGCTCTCTTGGTCTTGATAATCAAGTATAACAAGGGAATCATCTCCAGGTTGTGGGACCTATGCTAACTGAGATGAGACCTCCAGGTTCTAGGCCAGTTCGTCTTGGATAATCACCTTAATTTGCTTCTTAAACAGGAAAGTAAATCTTTGGAGGGAAAGGGATAGAAGGATTTCTTGAAAGGGAAATGACTGAAAGCAAACTACCTACTAGGTGATGCACCGAAATTGGCATGAAAACATAACACACACAGGATAAACCCCTGGGTCAACTAACTCT
>MU225105.1:2290845-2306964 GCA_018584345.1 Thuja plicata | reverse complement strand
AAGGACAGAAAAATGTCACAAAGCATCCTTTTCTGAATAAATGGAACTAGTTACAAGATGAGTCTTCAACTCATACTTATACAACTTCAAGGCCAACTGCATTTTTTAGCAATAACTTCCTGATCAGATCTTTTCCTTGTCTAGCCACCGCTTACCCCTGAAAGTCATCTCTTCAAAAAAAAAAAAAAATCAACATAAATGCTCCTCTGCAGAAGCGGTCATGTCTCTCTAGAAGAGTCACAAAAAGTCTTTGAAATACAATAACTGTTCTGTAGACTTATCAACTGTATGCTCTGATCCCTTCAAACTCTGATCTTTTGCAAAATATCTGATTATCCCCCTGAAAAGATCTGATCCTTCTAGCATCCTCTTTCCTTTGCCGATATTGAAACAGATCTAATCAGAGATCAGCCGACTGTTTCTTGCATAATCCTGTAATTAGCATACTCTGATCTACTTTGGAAACCCCTGTAAATTGAAAAAATAATCTCTGCTTGTCGCTTACTCGCTCAGCCTTCCATTCTGTTTCTATTTCATGCGCGAGTGCGCAATGAGTCCCCCTTTTTTCTTAGTCACAAAATCGTGAGCTACATCCTTATAACACTTCCCTTTCAGCGACTGAGCGCCAATGCTCTTTCTTTTTCATTTATCCCTGCGTCACACAGTCGCCTAGGCTTTACTCTGTCTTTTCATTTTATGCACGAGTGCGCGACAGCATCCATTTTCCATTTGGTCGCGCACTCGTGAGCCGCTTCTCTTTATCTTTTCTTGTCCAGCGACCATGCGATGACTTCTCTATTTTCTTCAGTCGCACACTCATGAGGTTGCCTGTCCTTTATCTTCATTGCTCGGCGAGTGAGAAACGAGCCCTAATTTTTTCTCATCGCACGCTCGCGAGCTGTATTTCCTTTATCTTCAATGATCGGCGGGTGTGTGATGACTTCTGGCTTTCTGCTCGTCGCAAGCTCGCGAGCTGCTTTTCCTTCATTTGACAACCGCAGCGACTGAGCGACGAGCTGATCATTTCCTTCGGTCGCTCGGTCGCTGACCCTTTTGCCCCTTGAAAATCATCAGCGCGACTGCGCGATGCATTCCTTGTTGAGCTCTTCGCTCACTCGCGAGCTGGCACTATAATATGAAAAAGACATCGCGACTGCGCGATGAGGCTTTGAAACACTGACCCGCTCAGTTGCACAGCTTGAATGACTTGTCAAAAACTGATCATGATTGCGCGATGACCCGATTGAGGACCCACATCCACCTAATATATGCCACCTGTCGCACAGCCACTGGTTCATCTGTTTGCATTGGGGAAGCTGAGTCATCATGCTATTCTAGCGACAAGGCGACTGAGTAAATTTACTAACATCAAACAGCTAGTCGCGGGGTCGGCAGTGTTATCTGTTAACTGCCATTTTATCACGAGACCACGTGACTAAAAAAAAACTTAACTATTTGTCACGGCTGGATCAAGCAATCATGCGACATGAAGTAGATCGCGAAGTCGGAAGACTTTTCTTTGACTGTTGAATTCTTCTCGCGATCACCCGACTAAAGTGGGTCCCGTTCATTTCAAATCTTATAATGTGGATCTGGCGATCATGCGACTGAAGAAAGGTAACCAAGTCAGAAGACATTAGGGGAATATTCCAAAGTGTTTTCAGACTACGCAACAAAGGAAGACGCAGAGTCGGGGAAAGAAAAATAATATTCCCCCAGGCTTAGGTGATCACGCTACTGGAAAATAGGCACATGCTCTTAGTGATTGGAAAAAGTAACTGCAAAACATAACATGCCAAGGCTTAAGGTTTTGCCTCGTTCATTTGCATGAAAGACTTAGGGTTTAAGGGTTTAATCAAAGCCAAGACCTGGGAACCATGATAGAGAAATGCCAGACAGGGCAGACTAGGCCAATTTGCACAGAAATGGAAAATTTGGGTAACAGTATGAATATCTTCCATACTAGGAGTGGTATGTACATCTTCCTTTGTACTATTGATGGTATGACCTTTCTATGTACTAGACCTAGTACTAACGGTATCTATTTTGTGAATCTAGGCATTCTCAGGTACCCAACTTCACAATGGCCTTCCACTCATGGTAAAAAATTAATGTCTTCCACCGTGCCCTTCAGTTGGCCTTGAAACATATTCCTCCTCCTAGGAGTCGTAATATGTGTCTGTACTAGTCTCATACTCTTCTGAACTATCATATCCTTGTGCTTTAACTTCATGAATTCATGTAACCTCTCTTAAAGGAACAAGGCCCAATTGTACACTTGTCCCCTGTCAAGTCCATCGACCACTAGTAACATTCAAAGGGATATATATGATGTGCATCTCCTGACTGTATGTTTAGTTTTTACCAAGTCTACAACGCATCGCCATTCTTCATTAGCTATGAAATTTTCTTTAGGGCCCTATTGATCCTTTTGTTTTTAATGGTCCCCATTCCTATTTTGTGAGATCCTTTCTGCACATTAACTACAACCACTTCTTATTTTTCTTCATTTTCATTTAGGTCCTTGTCAGTTCATGTCTTCAGATGGGGATTCCAAACACCTTATTTATGTCCCTAGTGGAGTAGGAAATTGTTATAGTTTGATGGGAGTACATGATTATAGATTTTTGAGCCTGCCTATCAAAACCAGCCACCATAGTTTGCAATATGGATTCAAATTATTTTGTCTACCTTTTCTGTAAGTAATGCTTCTTTGAGAGTGTGCTTGTCTTTTGTGTTCTCCTACTAGGTGTGAAATCAACTTTCTACTACACTTTCAACACTGATATTGGCAGTCGTAGTTCTTTCCATGATGTTCCATTTTTCCTTCTTGCTTGTCATCTTCTTCACCTTTCTCACCTGTAAGACTAGATTTCTTTGTTTGGAATCAATAATTTTCCCTTTTGTCGGGTTCCCAATGCTTACCTTTACCATCTTATGGTATCTATCCAGTCATTGTATGCCTTTATTAGTTGTTATGCATCAACCGTTTTGTGTCTCCTTTTCTTGAATTATCCTGCCACCCTTCTTCGTACAACCTCTTTCCTTCATACGACCACCCTCCTTCATATGGCCAGTTAGGATTTGTACCACATATGACCTCCTTGCTACTACATACACCACCAATTCCACTCTTCTCCCACCTCCATTTAGCCGAATGCATACAACTGCAAGGCTTGGAGGGGGCTGGCTGGTCTTGTCCACTCCTATGTCCTCCTTGGTGCTACATACGTCCTCCTTTGTGCTGCGTATTCCACCACTCTTTCATACGTCATTCCTCCTATGCTTTCAAATTCCAACTCCCCACTCTGTACAGTGTACGGTCTCCTATATGGCCCACCTGTAGTCCATACACCAAATCCCCTCTAACTTCGTACGACGTAGGACCTCCTCTATGCCCGACCTCGAGTTCATATGCCAGGCCACTTCCTCTGATGGTGTATGCAATATCTTTAAAATTTGTTCAAGGCCTAACCTCCAACACTTATGTGGGATGGCCTCCTCCTTTCCCTGAGCTTGTATGGACCCCAAGCCCAAAGCTCTCCCACTTCCTCCTCCTTGTACTCGTATGTCCTCCCACTTATACGGTGTTGTGTGAGTTAAGATGCTACACCCAAGACTTTAATAACACACTTGGATGTTAGCGTTTGGTTTTATTAGCTCCCTGATAGAATGTTTTTATTACTTTTTCATTTATTTCTTCTATTATGTGCAAATGACATATAGGACGTATTTCTTTTTTTTATTATACAATCTTAATTTTGATCCATTGACTGGGTCTTTTAATGGATTATATTATCAAATGTGGATAATTTTATACCCCCATTGTATCTTACCTCCATAACTCTGTATGGCGCTAACCATCGTACTTTGACCTTTCCTAGCTTAATTTCCTTTTTTCTATTATACTTGAGTACCAGTTGGCCAGGTCTAAAATTCATCTGTTTCAAGTGTTTATCATTCCAAAATTTATGTTTCTCTTGCCCCACATCCGTTTCCCATTAGGCAATTGTCCTCCTTTCATCCAACTTTATTAAATCACCGAGTCTTTCCTTTAAACTTTCCACATCTCCTAATCTCTGTTCAACTGCTATTCTCAAGCTTGGTACTCCATATTCCATAGGAATCACAACCTCTTGCCCATACATTAAGTGAAAGGGTGTTTTCCCAGTGATGGCTTTATAGGTCATCCTGTACGCCCACAGAACTGCTGGTAGTCTTTCTCCCCAATCTCCCTTTTCAACTCCACAAGTCTTGTATAAAATTGTTACCAATATTTAATTTGTGGCCTCTACTTGGGCATTCACCCTTGGGTAGTACAGACTAGAAAATTTTGTACTCATTTGTCATTGTTCTCATTGTTTGATTCACAAAGTGCACCTCTTGTCACTCGTGAGCTGCACTATTATACCAAATCTTGTTATTATCTATTCATAGAGAAATTTGGCTATACTCAGAGCTGTGTTATCTTGGAGTGCTTGTGCCTCCACCCATTTTGTAAGGTATTCAGTTACCACCATTATGTATCTGCATATATGATTATTGATAATAGGGAGGGGGCCTACAAAGTCCAACGCCCATCACTCAAACAATTCTTGTGGTTGGAACGGGAACAATGACATGAAGGCTCTTTTCAGGGGTTTCCTTGGCCTCTGACACATATCACATCTTAGGACCCATTCCCGAGCATCTCCATACACTGTGGGCCACAAGAGTCCTGCCAACAGTACCTTCCAATCCATTGCATTAGGCCCCATATGGCCTCCTTCCAACCCTTCATGGGATTCTCTCAAGACCCCCAAGATTTCTTCCTCCATCACACATCTCCTTAAAATTCTATTTGGCACCATCTTGTACAATAATATCTCTACCAACTAGAATATCCCGCTATTGAGTGCAATGTTTCTCATGTATGCTACTGGCCTTTCTTTTGGAAAGGTAGTAGTTGACAGGTAATACCCTATCCATTCGTACCATTGGGGTGGTATGGCATTTTGAAATAGGTGGGCATCAGGGAAATCCTCATTTATTCCACTTTCGGGGGCTTCCCCGGACTTGATTCTTGATAATTGATCTGTAATTACATGACTTTTTCCAGGCCAAACTATAATTTTAAAGATAAATTACTGCAGGAGGATGAGCCATCTGTTTACTCTCCCTTGGATTATAGGATTATTCATGAGATATGTGAGTACTTTATGATCAAAAAAAAATTTAAAGGGAGTAGATAATAAGTAATGCCTTAATTTTTGAACTGCATAAACCATACCTTGTGCTTCTCTTTTAGTGGTACTGTAATTCCGCTCTTCTTTTGATAGTAGCCTGCTTGTAAAGTACACTGGATGGTCTAGTCCTTCCTCCCCAATTTGTGTGAGGGTGGCTCCTATTGCATAATTAGAAGCATCCACATGGATGTGGAATTATTTGTCCCAATCTGGGTATATGATGATTGGAGCACCTACTAGTCTCTTGTTTAGTTCCTAGAAGGCCGCTTCATGTTCCTTCTCCCAGCGAAACCGCTCCCCTTTCATGGCAATTTTTTCTAAGGATAGAGATACTTCGGAAAATTCTTTTATAAATATTATTTAGTACCCCACATACCGTAAGAAGGACTTTACGCCAGTTACACCCGATGGACCTTCCATATCTAGAATTACCCTAATCTTGTGAGGATTTCTTTTCAATCCTTCCTTGCATACTATATGGCCGAAGAGTCTTTGTTGTGGGACCATAAATCTACATTTTTTAGAATTTAAGGCTATTGTGTCCCTTCTACATCGATCCATACATTTTCCAATGATCTTGAGGTGGTTATCCTTTCTACTATAAACTGACCAGTCATCTAAGAAAGCTCAGAAATTCCCCATAGACATACCATGGAAGATATGTAGTATGATTCTTTGAAAGGTTGCTGGTGCATTTCATAGTCCAAAGGGCATTTTGATATAAGCATACACCCCATCTTCAACTACAAATGTGGTTTTCTGCTTATCCTCCTCAATAATGCTAATCTGGTTATAGCCTACAAACTCGTCCATGAAGGAGTATATTTCATGGCCGACTACCTCTTCTAGGATACTGTCAGTGAAAGGAATTGGAAAGGGATATTTTATACTTATTGTATTCAAGCATATGAAGTCCACACATATCTAGATTTGGATCCCTTCATTCTTTAATGATATGATTATAGGAGAGACCCAATCACTGGTTTGTACCTTGAATATGATTCCTTCTTCGAGCATTTTTGTGATTTCCTCATGTACCTTGGCGGCATAGTTTTTTTTCACCTGATAAGGTCACCTACACACCAGTCTTTCTCCTGGTATCAATAGCATTCGATGGACACAAAAATTTTGTGGTACTCTTTCTAAGTCCTTGTATGTTCACACAAATACCTTCATGCATTCAAGAAAGATTTTAAATGTTGATCCCTTCAATACTGGGTCCCAATATTCCCCTATGAGGATTTCCTTGGGTTCGTCATTCTCACCCAGGTTTAGAGTTTGCAATTTGGCCTCCTTGTATTCTACCTTTATCAAATATGTGTGTTGGTTTGTCATTGATGGTTGTCGTGCCCTCCTCGTATTCCTTGTACCCCTTAGGGTAACTTTATTCTAATCCAGCTTCTTGAATTTGCAACATATTGCACTCTACCTGGAATCCTCATATTCTCGCATCTGCTAGTGAAACAGGCTATTGAGGGAGCTAGTTTCATCTTCTGAGCACTCCCCTAGCCAGAGCACTCCTTCATCTGGTTCCACTCCTTCGTAGTCTTTTCCCTCTGAGTCGCATGTGAGATCCTCACTTACACACTGATTCCTGAGGTCTATTGTGTATTTTCTCCCATCTACCTCTATGTATAGGATATTATTTTTCCAATTATGAGTGGCCTTTGTTGTGACCAGCCAACCTCTTCCCAACAATGCATCATACCCTTTCTTCTCAAAAGTAATCACCACAAAGTCAAGGAGGAACCGATGTATACCAATCATTACCTTTGGTCCCATATAGGTTCCTATTAGCTTGATTCCATGTTGATCTACTCCTACCAATTCAAATGTGGGTGGCTAGAGTGTGGGTTTCCTTAGTGCCTTCGAAGTCTCTTCTGGTAGGAAATTCACATGAGACCCTCCATCCACAATAGTATTAGATAGTTTGCATCCTTGATTATCTCCATTTTGACTACTATAGGTGTTCTCCCTTTTCCTATGGTGAATAGGGTATTGGTCTTTTGTACTATTTTTTCTTCTTTCTCTTCCCCCTTGAGGGTTTCCTCTTAGCTACTTATTCCTTTTGATATTGCTACCCACAGCTGAGGTAACGTTTCTAATATATCCATAATTTTCACGGGGACGATGGTCTCTAGTACTTGTTTCATGATGCTAGGTATCGGTTGGTTGTTTGGGAACTTAGCGGTACTTCCTCTTCCTTCCTCTATCATGTTATGTATAATCTTCTCTCTAGATTCTTGGAATCTTTCTCTCTATGTAGCTATGTTCGAGCATGCAAGTTCCCTGGCGTGCATTCTTGTGATGGTGAATAATTCATTCTTAGGCTCTGCAATATCAAGCTTGTTCAGCCCCTTTTGTCTAGGGAAATTGGCATCCTTGTGATTACCCGATCCACACCATTTACACAACATCCCTTCATTCTGTCCTCCACCATTCTAACAATCCAATGTGAAGTGTCCACATTCATTGCATCACCTACATTGAATCATGGGTCTTCCTTGAGAATCGTACTGAATTGCTCTTTGGGGTGTGTTATTATTGTTGTTGTTGTTGCTTCCCCGTCTATTGTTTTGATACCCTCTAGGTGAAGCTTCTATATTTGTGTTACGTGGAGGGGTGGAGGGTGGTGTGGATCGCTCTCCTTGGGTGAAGAATACTTTACCATTTGGTGCCTTTAGAGTGTAGGGGAGGTCTTTGATTGTGTGGCCTAACACCAGACAAATGTCACAAAACACTTTGCACAGACATGTTCCTTTTGTATGTCCCTCATTTTTGCAATACGTACACCAGAGCTTCCTCCCCTCTTTTTTTCTTCCTTACTTCTTGTTACTTCCTTCATCAACTGCATCATGTCTTTTCTCAAGCCTTGGATGGTCTTGGATTCATCCCCACTCTCTTCTGAACTCTTGCTCCTGCTTCCCTATCTCTTAGCTTTGGAAGTTTTATTCTCACTTTCTATGTCCCTTTCTCAAGTGCATGCCTCTCCAAAGGATGATGGTGTTACTATCTTCATTTATTTTTTTAAGGATGGGGTTAACCCTTCAATGAACCACCTCTTTTTTAATCCATCAATAGGTTTTTTATCCAACTTCCCTATCATTTCCTTGAGTCTCTGTCTATAACCCCTGACTGACTCATTTTTCCCTTGCCTGTTATTATAGATTTTTGTGACTATCTCATCATCATCACGTAGGAGTCTGAATTCATCCTCAAAGCTGGTGAAGAGGTCCTTCCATGTGGTTTTCTATGCAGTGTCCAAATCTATATAGTTGGCTATTCCTTCTATGGTGTTTTCAATCAGGCTTTGCTAAATTTTTCTTTTAGTTAGAGGCTGGTTCTACAATCCTCTCAAGCGGTGACGTTTTTCTTCTTGTTGATGTAGGACAAGAATCTACATGACTGATTCTTCTTTTGTTTCTTCTCTTGGCCTACACTCAGGATACTTATTTGGAAGCATGGGCATAAATTAAATTAGTGGACCAAATGTCTAGCAAAAAATCAAGGAATTTATCCAAGTAGATCGTACACCGCTGGTCGTACCAAAGTTTTTCTATACTATTCTCTCTAGAACCACTCTCTCGACTTCCATTTTGATGTACTGGTACTTCCCAAGCCACCAGAAAATATCATGTCACCTAATCCTCTCTTTTTGTTTCCTCCTCTTCTCTATAACTCTCTATATAGGGGTTTTCTCATTGCTCCATTCTTCCCAGTCGATGACCTTCAGGTTGGGACTTAGGCAGCAGCGCCAAAACGTAGAATGATTGTTAATGCTCAATATATTGAAAAATACAACATAGATTCAATAGTACAAATAAAACAATTATTACCAATACTTACAGAATACCATACCAGAATACGAAGATGGTGAGGAAATTTTATTCCTTTATTTACTACCAGAAAACCATAAGTCCAACATCAATAAACCAAAGTTCTTATATAATATTCAGTTGGTTGGGAAACCCAATAGACACATCTCCTCTCTTCTTACTACCCTCCCAAAAAAACATGACTAGTTCTAATACAATATTACTTTATTTCATACTACATATATCTGGCCCACAAAATAAGTCATCTTCCAGATGACTATACTACAGAAAAAAATCAGACTTCAGAGTTGGGTTGTGAAGACATCCCTGGACTTGGAGCTCGTTACCAAATGCATAACAGATCTCATTCAGAAACCTTCTATTTGGCCCAAACTCCTTGGAGCACCTATAATGCATCCATATTTTTTGCTTCCGCTGCTGCTAATTTTTCTTTCAGGTCAACTCGTTCCATCTTCCATTTAGCTTCCCACATAGCCTTTTCTTCTTCCCATTCCTTTTTCATTTGTTTTTTTATATCCTTTTCCTGCTGAAGTTCTAAATATGTCCTTCTAAAATCCACCTCCATTTCTGTAAGTGTGTGCACAAGGTGTGGTTTCTCCTGTACCGGTGGGATGATGCATGGGGTTGTCCTGATTTTAGCTATTTCTCCCTATCTGTACCCACTCTGCTGGAATAGGCTCCAATCTATATGGCATTTTCCCTTCATGAATCTTCCCAAGGACTCTGTTTCTCTCACTATGGTCTCCACATTCTAACACTTGGCCTAGTGTATAACTTCTTTATTACATGATTAAATCTTTCTTAGATATATGTTGAATTCTTGGGGATAGGTCAAATTTCTAAGTTTCTGGCTAAAAATACCATCATGACATCACTACAATCAACATTCTACATCGACAGTGAAAGGATAGGAATGCAAAAAAAAATACAAAGCACAAGAATTAGGACATACCACATTCAGGGGTGTGTCCTCCTTGACTGATCTCCTCAAGACCTCAAGTCTTGTTCGCTCTAATGGTATCTTCTTTGGCATTTTCTCCTTCTAGCTTCTTCTTCCTTCTTCACAAGAGAAAAATAAATGTAAGAATCACAGATGGGCTTCTCAAAAGGTGATAAATAACTTATAAAGAATTGTTAGAATTAGTTATCTTTGTTCTTTCATATCTAACTTTTCTAAATAGTTCTCTTTATTAATACCTCTCTGTAATCATTTGCTCATAACTTGAGCTAGGAAGCTCTGATTTCCACACTGTTATAGGTGCTGGAATTGTGAATCAGTGTCCTTCCTATCCAAGTATCTTTTGAAACATTTTTATTTTATCTTGAAATTTTTTGAAAATAATTTTTCAACACCTTTCTTTCACTATTCATCGCAGTAAAAATGATTCTATGTTTCACATTCCTAATAGCAAGCGAAAATAGGGGGAGCGTATATGTACGTGTAAATTTTACCATATTCCTTAGTAAGTACTAGGTGATTTATGATTATCACTAACACATGGTTTTATAGGATGCAGTCACTAATGGTTTCTCACAAGATCTACATGTTGTGGACTTTGATATATCCTTTTTTATTTACTAATGTTCTTTCTACTTTATCTTGCATATGCATGTAGTGTCATATACCGCTAAAGTGGGGACTAAATGTATCATCTTAAATTGTAAGAACTTGTGTGATCTACAATTTAATACTTGTTTATTACACTCCTTAGTTAATTTTCATTATATATTTTTATTATAACTACAGTTAATGAGCCCGTAATTCAAATTTGATCATTCTCCCTCTTTAGTTTGTGCAAAAGTTGAGGCAGGATCTAATTACATCCTCCTTTTATTTTCCCCTTTTGCACTTGAACAAAAATTGGGGTAGGATCTAATCTCTATTTATTAACCCCTATTTTTCCTCCAATCAAAAAATTCATTAACCACTTAACATCTCTCGGATCCCACAATTTAACCTATAAATTAACACCCTCTCGGTAAAGGTCAAACCTTGTTTGACCTATACCTAGTATAGGTCAAATCACTTTCGACCGATACCTCGGGGTTTTAAATTTGATATGCTTCGGTCTGGATGCAAGGTATTTTTATTTTTCCCACCCAGTGAGCTCGATCTTTTCAAATTGAATCCTGAAATAACTATATAAGAAACCTATTTGCTATATTTTGGTATAAGAGACATATGCATAGATGAAATAAAGTGCAAGGTGGACATCCCAATTTGATCACAAAAATAAACTGCAAGGTGGAATATTAAATTTGAGTACATTCATTTAAAGAAAGGGTTTATTATTAAAGATCTTATTCAAACATTCCAATCAAACATTCAAGATATTCTTTTCTACATCATGGAGTTTCAAATAGATTGTAAAGATGGATAGGTTTACTTTTTCCCTTGGGGGCTTGGTATGATTTCCTTGTTATTTTCATATCTATTCTTTTCTACTTTATATTTACATGATCACATATACACGCATTCAAGCACAATTTGTTTTCATTTACATTCTAGGGTTTCACTCTTTAGGGTTATATTTTGGCATTTACGTATACTAGCTCCATTCAATACATACTATCTAGATACACGAGAACTACATACTTTTTAAATTATCTAATGACTATTCTTGGAGGTGGAAATAACCAAAATGGGGGGGTGGGGGGTTGACTAAGGAAAACCCCTATATAGAAACCCACATACACACTTTCAAAAATTACAGGTTTTAGAGTAAAAATTTAGTTATAGATATGGGAACCCATTTGGAAGAAATCTCTAGATCTATATTTTATTTCCAATTCCAGCACTATGAAGTATAGGTCGGATCTTTAACATATACCCTAACAATCAGAGTGAAGAATCTAGTTATAGAACCAGAAAGATAATCAGAATAGCTACTCAGATCCACTTTCTATTTCTAATTTTGAGAAGATTAGGTATAGTTTGAACCTTTGATATATACCCATGTATATGTTGAGCTAGTTTTAACCTGTTCCCGAGATAGACCAAAAAGTTTCAAAATTTTGTGTTGTAAGTTGTAGTGTGCCAGGTTTTGGAATAGGTCATTCCACTTCTCTAAAATACATGAAATTATTCTCCTAATTTACTCATCTTCTCTCATTTCTAGGTGCACACATTCTAATCTATCTTTTTCTTGCATCTTCTTTCATAGATCACATTTTATACATGTTCCTTCTTTCATATCCTATCCTTGGATTAAGGAAACCTAAACCAATAAAAAATAAATCTCATGCTTGTACCCTTTCTCACTTGTTTTTACTTGTTGAATCTATCCTACAGGAAAGGTACCCAAATCCCTTATGTATTGGTGAAGTAGATATCTATCGTTGATAATCATTTCATCTTATATAATAGCATAATCTATCCTACATGAAAGGTACCCAAATCCCTTATGTATTGGTGAAGTAGATATCTATCGTTGATAATCATTTCATCTTATATAATAGCATCCCAACCCTTTGAGATGCAGTTGAGATCCTTCTTAAAGTCATATGCGTCAACATCCTTTGAGTCATCTTCATCTTTATCATCCTGATTCCTCTTCTTGGCACTTTTCCTCATTTTAATCTTCCTCATACAAACTCCAAGCACAACCTTCATCATTATACTATTCATTAACCTGCATAAAGAAGATATAACAATATTGAATTCCACTTTAGAAACAATGGGAGGTATGGAACTTTTCAGACTGACCAACCTATTCTGGAGGTCCTTAATATGAATCATCATGGAATTATCCCTTTCACATTCTAGGTTGGGGATAGGGGACTTGTTCTTCATCCATTATTCCTTAGGATTTATAGGGGAGGTACTAGGTGTGTTCATCATCTCTTCAACATTCTCCAAATTGACAATGATCTCTAAGGATTTCTCTTTGTTAGTATCATCTAGTTCTTCAATCTCCTTATCATAGTCCTCATCATCTAAGCTATATGTGCCTTCACCTCCATAAGATTCATGCTCCTGGTTTGTTTTAGGGACCATCTCCTCATTAAGGTTTTTTTTTCTTTTAATATCTTGCCTATTCCTCAACCCAAAAGACCTGCGCTTCCCAGAACTAATATCATATTGTTTCTCTCCTGAGTTGTTCAATTTGTTTCCTTCTTGAGAGTCAGTTTCTTCTTCCATGTCTTCTATTTCCACATCAACATAGTTCCTTTTTATCTCTAGGTTTGGTCTTTCTAATCTTTGCAGGGATGAACTTCTCAATAGAATCTTTTCTTGTAACAAGTGTGGTATCCAAGAGGAATTATTCAAATGACATACTAGGGGAGGGATTTTCCATATCAAAAGACTGCTGGATTTTTCTAATTTTTTTTCTCTTAGGTTTAGTGTTGGATCTCTCAAGGAGCAGGTTACTACTAACGATTTTGATTTTAACCGTTCTTCTATGAATTTCTTCAATATTATGTTCTTCCTTCTATGGATAGGTAAGATACCTACTACTTATAGGATATTTTCTAAACAAAAATTGATATAGGATATAAATCAAACCTTTGTGCAGATGAGGAGGATAACTCTTATTTATGTTATTACACAGTGAAAAAAATAGAAAAATAAGGAATATAATTTTCTTCACCATACCTAATGTGATTCAAAATGGCAAAATGATACCCATGAAAAGTGATAAACCAACCCTCAAGCATAAATTATTTCATCACATGTAGGAAAACCAAAGCATACAAAGAGAGAAGGGAGGAACGATAATGCCCATCACCAGTCGATACAATCACAAGGATCTCTCCCTTCTCAAAGAATTTCTTCAAATATTTTTAATAATCTTTGGTGCTCTTTCTCTCAACCTTGTCTCCAACATAGTCAATCCCCATAGCCTCAACAATTAGCTATGACATCACACAAAATTTACCATGCCAAATGACCACATTTACTTTATTAGAAGAGTTAACAAACTTCATTAAAAGGGCACTGCTAAAACCCTTCATTGCTTGAATAAAATTAATTATCCTAGCCCATTCAAATTCCTCCCTAAGTTTACCATTTTCATTAATTCTTTGCAGTTTCTCAATTCCACTTTCTTCAAAGGACCACCCATTATAGGATCTTCCTCAAAGCTAATATTGTTCTCTATCACTATCACAGCAGTAGGTCGTCTATGTCTTAAAAAACAATACAACATTAAAGGCTTTCTTCATCTCTTTCTAAACTAGAGTAGAAGCTTCTTGAAGACAAAAATAAAAACCCTACAAAATAGCTCCATTTGATAATGACATTTAATAAGAATGTCAATGTCTGGGATTCTAAATAAATAATCTTTCAGATGTTTGAAGTGACAATTGCCATGAGTAACTAGGGGAATGTAAGCAATTTGATTATCTATGCCATGAGCCTTATTAATAAAAGTGACCTCTTCATAATTAATGCAAAAAACATATTGTATCATACGATCATTACTAATTCATTTCATTCCAAACCCATTGCCAAACTAGTTGGGACCCAAATTAGGGATATCTATCTTAACATCTATCAATTTATTTTTATCACATAGGTTCCTTCCAATACATCTTTAATTTTTAATATCCACCTCATCAATATTATAGGCAATGAATCATTTTTCATGTTATCTATATTTTCTGAAATATTATTTACTAAAAATATTATAATACTAACCTCATTTAAGAATATTGATGTGTTCAAATTTGGAAAGGCATACAATAATGATTCTTCATTGTTGTAGGATGAGGGAAACTAAAAACCAGATCAAAAGGTCTAATTATTTCAACATCCAAAAAATGAATTATTTCATATGAATGCAAATAAAAGTAAGCATTAAAAAATTCACTCCATTGAATAAAAATTTACTGCATTGCCTTTGTATCAAGAAAATTCTGTTCTTTTAAGTAAAAATCTTCTCTTAGAGCACATCACAAAAAAAGCTTCTGAAAAAATGGAGTAATTCAAGATACGAATGCAAAACCATAATTGAAACTATATAATGTATTTAGTGATAATAGACAATGATTGAAAAAAAATTTCCAGAGATACTAATATGCAAGAAATAAGAAAGATTCAAGGGACCTTGGATTTGAGAGAGGTTAGACATTTATATTTTTCTTAATTTGAAAGCACATGGTAAGAGGAATTTGGAATTATATAAGTTAGTTGGAAGTAGTTATAGATCATTTATCCCACATTTGCTAAGTGAGTATAATTAATAGAGATGTGATGCGGGAGCATCCATGATATAATAATAATCTTGGATCACCCAAAAACATTGACTAGTTTTCCAATAAGGGTTACCTTTGGGCAAGTTTACTATTTTTGGGAAGTTCACTATTTTTCGTATGTTTTTCATTTGATAATTTGTTATCAATTTCCTCCTTGGAGGTTCATTTTGGATGTATAAGCCTCATGGTAAATTTTCATGGAAAGTTCAAGGTTATTTTTAAATATATGGAATTTTCTATGTTGGCAGGGTGGTACAAAATATATGAATTCAGTTTTGAAGGCCTGAAATGCTCTAAAAGGGGGTCAAACTTTGATTGGTTGGTGCTTCTCAATCCCAAGGTTGTCAAGAACTCTCAAAGGTTTCCATAATGGGGTTATAATAGAAAATAGACTCAGTAGTTCACGAGTTATGGATTTTAGAAGTTGAGCTATTGGGCTTCAAGTTTCAATACTATTGGAAGAGGTAGAGAAATCAATTAAGAAGGGAAATTGAACCACTGGGCGACAGAAATGGGAAAATTTCCTTTTTATAATCTTCTAAGGTGGTTAAATTTCTAGTTATAGAGGGAAGAAGGGGAGTTTTAGGGCTTAGTTCTAAAATTTTAGATTGTGACTCTTACGCATTATTGTAATGAAATTTTGGCTATAGCATGTTATTCTTATTCTAAATATTATAATTACATTTCATTGATGATAGTTGAAAGAAAGTGGTTTTTTTCTTTCCATTGAATACCCTTCATCAGTGTGTGTGTGTGTGTGTGTGTGTGTGTGTGAGAGAGAGAGAGAGGGAGAGAGAGAGAGAGAGAGAGAGAGAGAGAGAGAGAGAGAGAGAGAGAGAGAGAGAGAGAGAGAGAGAGAG
>MU225105.1:2247135-2285668 GCA_018584345.1 Thuja plicata | reverse complement strand
GTTTTCCTGGGCTACCTCTTCTGGCCGTACTAATGGTAAGAAATGTTTCAGTTTCAGCCATGTTACTTGGATATTTTTACTTTCTGCTCCTATAGAGGTGGCCCCTTTTTCTATTGAGGTGGACAAGTGTTTGCAGTGGGTTGGAATATCTTTGTGAGCGTTCTTCTTGGCTGGAGGAGCAGTAATATCTGGACCTTCATTTTTGACAGAGTTTGATGGACAGGCTATTTGTGGCCTGTGCTTGCTTCTTTGGTTTTATGGTGATGAAGGTGTCCCTCTCTTTTAGTTTTCTTTCTTCTTGTGATCATGTGATTGCTGACAGTTTTAAAGGGCTCACTCTGGTCCTTTGTTCTTGTTTTTGGTTAAAGCTTGCTGCTTTTGTGGGGGCTTGTCCCAAGATGTTCTTTAGGTTTATCTTTGATAGAGGCAGGTTGGTCAATATTTTTCTGTTGATCATCTGCTCTCAAACTAGTGCTATTAATGTGCTACTAGTCCTTTGTTCCACGGGCCAGCAGCCTCTTGCTGCTTTTCTAATCAAAAACATATGTAAGTCTTGAGAATATTGATATGTTGTAATCACTTGTTCTTCACTAAATAACCTTATTGTTCAGTATTTTCTCACATCATCATAGTTGTCTTGATATGCTTGGCAGAAATATTACTATCACCAATAAAAAAATGTACCAATGGTTCCTTGACATGATAATCTTTTATAATAAGATCAAATCTTTAATTAAAACTTATTTAATCATTTATTTCCACTAGTTGTCTTCAGGTCCAGAATGGGGACATTAGAGATGCACATATAGATACTGACCATAACATTGGATATGTTATCCCCTCTAATCAATGACTGACTTATCATATGACGAGTTCCTTATCCTTCAAATTATCTGTCTTTAGTCGCCATGTTCCTTCTTTAGTTTCCGCAATGTCCATCAGGTAATTCCTGATGATCGACATGTAATCCACCTTAATGTTCATTTTGATGGTTTTGTTATGGATAAATCATAAGACATAATTGTTGTTTGTACTTCTTCATGGGCATTGATTTGTAGTTTATCTTTGTAAGATATCAACTCAATCGTCATTGATATTAATTATTAATTGTTGTGTCCCAATATATGCCTTAGACAGTTTTGTTTATGCATTGGCCACACTGTTCTTAACTTTGACTTCGTATTGCTACTTCATCACCACGATATCTCTGAGATTCTTCCTTTGCCTTTCGATGCTTTATTCTTTATTATTGATCTATCTCTTTATTGCTGGGCTTTGATTACTCCATAAGATGATCAATATTGCTTGTGCTCCCTTTCTCCTTATTGATAAAGTGGAATTTATTTGTATCCGATGGACCTGAATGTCTCAGTGGATGATCCTATATGGGTACTTAAATAGAAGAGAAAAATATTTGATGTTGCGTCTTCCTATTTATTCACTGATATGCGTCCAAGTATTCTTCCCTGAAATTTGCAGAATTTATTTAACATTCCTTGAATTCTCGTATCAGTCACCCGCACGTATGTTCGCCCCGTAAATAAGTTAATACGATGATCGTGAATATAATATGGATATCACCTGGATAGTTATGAATTGTTGATGATTCAAAGCTTTTTCTTTTCTCTGACTATGCGATCTGATCTTCTATCTTTTTGAACCTCCAGAACCCCTGGAATCCTTATTCCGTAATTCCCCAAAATACTATCATTATTCCAAAGGTTATCGGTTACATCCAAGATAATTGATAATTTTTACTTGCGCCAAACTTCGCTGGTATATTTGTCAAAATATTGATGTCGTATACGTTCCTTCGTTAACAATACAGTCGCCCGACAATATGCATGTAGATCGCCGACTGTGTGATTCGGATGCCGTAATTGATTATAGTTCTTTTGTTTTTCCGCCCCCATAGCCTGTTCGCGGACAGACTCACTACCCTTAGCTTTCTCAGCCTGGGTATCCATGAGGGCAATTTGCCGAAGAAATCGCTATCTGCTAGATCCAGCAGGTCCAGATTTCGCAGGTGGGCAATTGAATTGGGGATTTCTTCGGTAATTTTTCTGAAGAACATCGTCCCCGCTCTTAATGCAACTCGGCCCCATGTGAGCGGTTCACAGGTCGGCTATCTTCCAAGCATGGTGAGTGTCCATATTCAACGCGGTCGTAAGCCTATACGCAGAATTACCATCACAACATCCTACAACTCACGACACAGATGCTAGAAATATCCCTAAGACCAGCGTGCTTTGATACCATGTTAATTTTAGGATGGCTGCAAATGTAATAGAACTGTATAGATTGTATATTGTATGCATGTTCCAAATGCAACAATCTCTCTTTCATTTATATTTAGAAAGAGGTCAGGAGAGACATGTCCCTTTATGAGACATTTCTATTAATTATAATATATTAGAATAATATAAGTTTACATAATTAATAATAATATATATAATATATTATGTATATATACAAATACAATATATTATTATTAATCGATATCTAAGTATTATATGTATTCTAAATGATCATACGAGTGAAGCTATAGACATTAACAAGAGCCTTGAAGATCTTACATATTATTCATTAAACTTTTATTCTTTTGAATAATATCTTCATTGATGTTGTAAATTTTAGTAACAATGATGTCATTGGAAGTAACACCCTTGTCCCTACTTTGATTTCACACTACTAGTGGGGGAACCAGATGCCTTACGAAAGGTCCTATTTTACTTCAACTAGGTCATTCAACTACTTGAGTCCTTTAGAGTTGTTCTCCATAGTTGTGCACCCTATTTCCATGAAAACCCTCAACTTATTCTAGACCTTAGTCATTGAATCCTCAAAATTTTTGATTCAAAGCTCATGTCCTTGTTTAAAATCCTTGGTACCCTTAGCCAGTTGTTCAAAACTAGAAGGAATTTAATGCATACCATGTACACATGAAGTATGAGCACTCTTTTCTTTTAAATAAATAATCTCAGTCATTATACAAGCATAAAATGCACTATGACTATCAATAATTACCTTGATATTTTTCTTTATAATCATAGTCTAATAGATAAAATAACCATTTTCTAAAGGGGTATCTGTACTAGTCTCCACTGGAATTTCAATTTAGATATCAACTTCCAGATTACCCACAAGAGAGGGCCAAAAAAAATAGGCAATTTAAAAATAGGATTGATGCCATCAACAAACTTATTCTTGTGTTTCTTCTAGTAGGATGAATTCCCACCTCCTCCCACTTAATCACACCCAGTAGCAACATGTCTCTTTCTTTTAGTTCACAAACAAGAAGAATGAGCTGATATTAGGATCAATGATTGTTTCACATTCATGATTAACAAAACTAATGATTAATTTAGAGGACTTAAAAGAGTAATTTATATGCAAAATATAAATAACATAACATAAGAAATATAATTATGAGAAGAGAAAAAGAGAAAGTAGATCGAGACATAGGTTAATTATAGATTTCATCTGAAAAGACTACGCCTTTGGGTCCTCTAAGTAGAGCGACCACTCCTCAATTATGTTCCCCATAGTGGTTTTATAATTGGTTCAACCTAAAAAAGATCCTCTTACACTAAGTTTCAAGTTCGCACTTTAGCAAGACAACAATCTTCAAAAGTCTAGAAAAGATACTCAACCTCTATTCAACTCTCTCACAAAATACCACTAACTCATCTCCCTAGTTTCCCCCCTTTAAATACACATAATTTACCCAATATGTTTTATAATTATATGATTTGAAAATATCTCCCACATCTCCCAATTTTACACAATATCTTTGAAAATTCCCTTTAAATAACATGAAAATCCTTTTTAAAATAACCAATGCCTTTTATAAAAATCTTTTATTAAAACCGAATCCTCCTTAAAATACATGTTTCCAGATAACTTTTAGGCTTTATAGTTATCGGGTTTGAATCTATTTTGTTTGTTTTATCCTTTTTAAAACTAGCCTTTTCCTATTTAAATCCTGACATATGCAGTAGCTTGTGCATGGAGGGGGTAACAATGGGTATAGGAGGTGGACGATTCAAATCGTCAGTCCACCATTTTTTCTTTGAAAATCCATCAAGATTAGTTAAAATAAAATGGATGCACTTTAAATCATAAACTGAGTGGTTGGTACATAGCTTTGAATCCCCCAACCTATATTTTTACAGTTTGGGTTATGAACTCATGTAGGATTAGGATTATGGTAATGTTTACAATTTAATGTTTCTCATAAGGTTTAAGGTAAAGGTTTATGGTAATAGAGCATGATTAAATAGTCTGCCAACTAACCCTATTAGTTGCACAAATATATGAAAAAMAATAKACCAATTTTCCCCTAATTGACCTTCAATATCTCTTTGGATACGACCCATTGCACCCTAAAATATCTCCTCCTTGCTTGTGTGTCCAAGATGTATGATTACACATGTTGATTCAAACTTTGGAAACCCAGTAGTGGCGAGGCAAACTAACCTAACATTGGGATTGCACATTCATTCACATATAGAAGCGTGAATAAACCTTCAAGTAGGGACCACACAAATACAAGGGATTAACATATTTGTATATACTTCATTGTACAAATTAATTAATTCCACAGCAGGACCCATACTATACTTTTTTATTTAATCCCTTCCTACTTAACATTTTTGTATTTCATATTGCTTATTATTATTTTTTCTATGTGGTATCTTGCACGTACTGCAGATTTGTGGAGCCATCAACATCCTACATGGAAATGCAGACATTGTTAAGATAATAGATTTTGGATAAAACTTAGCAAATATACCCTTTACATGCTTGAATTTGAATCCATTGAATTATCCCAGATGGAATTAGAAAATCTCCAAGAACTCTTTCCTCTTTAAGAACAAAGTAAAATTATGTCCATTATCTTTATTAGAAACCACTATATAATGTATTCTAGAACTGACAAATTATGGTGTTCTGTGCAGATAATTTACCTTGGGCATGAGTCCTCATCTAGTTGGGTTAATCCATCGATGACCGTGATCACTATAACAATCCTGAATTCTCTTCCACCGCTATAATTTTCCCTATTGAATGCATTTTTATGGTTGTATGAGAGAATTCAGGAGCATTACAACCATATGTGAGCCGTGATTCTAATCGGATGTGATGTTGTAATAACAACTCCATAATGAACTCAAACCAAGTAAAATCTAGAGAATTTATAATGGATGAATGATTTCAGCATTTAGCTTGTAATCTTGAAACTATGTATACTCATTGAAGGAAATTAAGAGATTAAAAAAAATCATGCATCAAATTCTTGCTTAACAAGAACAATAGATTTGTTTATGTCCACATAAAGAAGATTATAAAACTAAAGGTGGAGCGAGAACATCGACACACATACAAGCTGCAGACAGAACGATAATAGGTGGCATGATGTATTGGTCAATGCATAACATGTATGCCATGTGGAGACTATAGTTTTGGATGCATTCTAGACGAGTTAGCAAAAATCAAGGACATAGCTAGCAGAGTGCTAACTTTTAATTGGATTAGACTAGTACGATATACCTAATTATCTAGATCATGTAAGAAATTATTGTAGGTAATAAGATTTCCTAATAAGTCACTATTATTTTGTGTTAATATTTAATATTATATATTTAAACTTTTTATTTTTAATTCTATTTTAGCTAAAAAAATTGATTTGAATTTGCAATTATTTTGGTTATTTATATCTATTTTGTGAAATTAAAATTTTAAAAAAATGTTATTAATAGTAGTCCAATTTATAATTATTATTTTCTATATTTATATCTATTGTATTCTAATTATATTTTGTATTTTTATCTTAATTTATAAATATTTATTTTATTTTATTTTAATTTATCATTTTATTTATCTTAAATAATTATGTTCCTAACTATTTTTACAAGATTTTTATTATGTATTATAAATTATTTTATAATTATAGAAATAATATTTCTTTTTGTTAATAATTGAATTTGTATATTAGGGGTTGGTTCGATTGGCAAGAGCTTGTTGTTATGAAAAACAAGACCGGGAGGTCCAATCTCTCACAGCCAACGTGGTACTTGAGGACGTGTCGAGCTAGCATCACTGGGCATGTTGAAAACTTTACAGCTTAGGCTTATAAGCCTTTGTCCCACTCTAAATGTCTCATCCGCTAGCAAGCTTGGATCTGATGTGTCTTCACTTGCTGTCAACCAACAAGTTCTTGCTTAAATGTCTTCAATTCCTACCAACCAAACATACCTTGCTGGGAAATGGTGAAGCCCCATCAATGTTGTACGCTCTTTGAATTTTATAAATAAGGGATTTTATAGATATGTCTCACAGATTGTACATTTCATAAATATTTATGGTGTACACCATCACTACCTTTCTTCTCTCTAGCTACAAATAGCAATAAAAATATGATCATAAATTACAAGAATCAATAGAACTTTTACATAACATATAATGACAAAATATGCACAATGATTAAAGAATGTCATCTCCTGTATAGCAGCATCGACAACAAAAAAATTGTGGACAGGGTAATTTCTTTTTCAGATGTTTATGTGAGTGAACTAAGAGCTACTTTTTTTGTGTCCTATAAAATTAGGTGCTATGGTTCACAGTGGTATGATGAGTGTGCAGCAACGACTGTTGTCAGATGATTTTCTCCCTTCATGCATACAGGTTACGACAATTTTATTCCATCATCAATTATCTCCTTCCCCGGTCTCCCTTAGTATAAAGCATAAATTCCAGCTTCTCTCAACTATTAACTATAAATTCCACTTTTATATCTCACTTTTAGTCTATGCACATACACTACAAATCAAAATCTCTAATTTCATGGTGCAAAGTCCGTGACATGAATAAAATTTTTAAATAATATCATAGAGAAAGTAAACATAATATCGATACTTGTAACTATATATCTCCTGACAATGCCAACAATTTTAGCCCAAAATTCACAGTCCAACAAAATGTTGTTGGATTTCTCATTGCTGAAGGGAGCAATCATAATGCATATTTCTTTTAATAATATTAAATCAATATTTGTGATTTTAAAGTAGTTATTTTTTAGGATGGTTATTCATAATTAAAAAATATATTTCTTAGATTAAAAAACAACAAATCATGTGATGCCACATCAATGCACCAATAAAACATCACTTAGTGCACAAGTATTGGTCTCACTTTTTTTTGGTTGACAAACAACATGATGAAACTTGGCATCCTATTTGATGATTGTGGCATGCCTTTGAAAGTGCATGCCCCAGCTTATTGAAGGATCTTTGTACGCAGACTAGTATGAGTGCCTTTTGTCAACAATACAAAAGGTGACAACCTAATTTAGGTAAGCCTTAATAGATTCATAGTCTCAACTAATTGGGACGTTGGTTACAATGTCACTTCTTATCTCTATCTCAATCTTTCTTTCTTTCTCTCTCCCATTCTCTTACTGTCAATTGTAATCTTATTAGCTTTCTAATTCAAAGACTTTATTTCAACCATTATTGGATCCCTATAAGTGGATGCATACTTGATTTGAAGTTTTCAATTCTTCATTGAGACCTTTGTCGCACAAAAAAATTTATTTAAAGGTAGCATGCTCAACTACTACATCCTCTTCTCGAAAATGACATGGTGTTCAAAATGTGAATAAGAGACACCACCAAGAACATTATGTGCAGATTACATCCTCTCTGTGTTGATAAATTTAGGTACATGGAGAGGAGAGAGAGGAGGGGGAGAGTGCAAATGCAAAACATAAATATATATATATATATATATATATAAATTAGAGAATGAGAGAGGGAGAAAAATAAAGATAAAGATATAAGTATAAATTAATAGAGAGAGGTAGAAAGGGGGAAATATATAGGAATAGAGAGAGAGAGATAGATGACAAGATAGAGATACATATAAAAAGAGAGATGGGAGAAGAAATATAGAGATGTAAAGATTAAAAGGTATAGGATGGGGGTGATGGAGAGAGATGGTTGTATAGAGATATAGATGCATATAAAGTTGGAGGATGGGGAAAAATAGATAAAGAGTTTGAGATAGATCAAGAGGTAAAGATAGAAAGAGGTCTAGGGATATACAAAGGGAGACATAAGGAAGGAGAGATAGAGAGGAAGAGTTATAAAGATATATAGATGGTGAGATATATTTATACAAAGATAAGGAGATCTACAAAAGATGAGAAGGAGTGACAAACAAAAGGACCAATACTTAAATGACCTTTCCATAACTCTACGGCGTTCCCATTGCACACTAAGGTGTGATTGCTAGTTTTTAAAATATGAACAATGACCAGTTCGTAGGACAAACTGTAGATGCCACATGACACAATCTCATTGGACCGCATGGTAGATTTTAATTTATCATCCTTTGACACGTGACATGCCCTGATTAGGCCAAATCAAACATAAGACTAACATGTGTCATATTTTCATTGGCTGGAACCTGACATGTCATTGCCACTATGACTTCCATGTTGACTGCATTTTCTGCAATCATAAGTAAAGCCACCTTTTTTTAAAACTTTAAGCATATGTATCTTGAAAAAATAGACTTTATTTTTTAAGATTCAATTTCTGTTGGGTTCATTTTAGTGATCACTTCAATCTAGCACTGGTGTCTAAAGCATTGGGAATATTTGAATTTTTTAGTGAAGATCATCATAGATCAAAGAATCCCCTAATTTTCTTTACCATTAATATCATGATAAGAGTCATGGACAAACCATTCAAAAGGGACATAGGATAAATCCTCTTCATTTGATAGGAAAATTCTATGGTGGGTTGGGGTCTCCTTTTTAGGGTGTTTGAATTTTCCTAAATCAAAATAGACTTCCTCTTTAAAGGAGGCATCCTCAAGATCAGTAGAGAAATATTTATAATGGTAATTCACATTTTGTTTGAGCTCATTACTAGTCATAGGAGTAGGGTTCTTCTAAATTGGAATTAACTTGGTGTACTCCATTACGAGGAGAATCAAACTCTCATGTATAACCAAAACTGAGAGATTTTTTTGCATGAAGTTTAAAACTATGAGATTACCACCTCTTCAACATCTTCCCATGGGGACTTAATAGTATTTTTTTCATACTGTCCATCACTAGTTATTTTATCATTATTCCTTTACCCCTTCTAAAAATATTCCCATGGCTTCATCTACACTCTTCCTATCTCTTTAAAAGTTTCTCACTTCCACCAAGGTGTAAGAGACCTTTACAGCTAATTCCTCTGATATTTGTAGCTCGACCCCATACAACTTGAGCATGCCCCGAGTCCAACCATCTACAAATGTTGTGGTCACTTGCAATCCAGACCCATGAAGCTTCTCAATATAAGGGGTAAGGCTACCCACAAATAGCTCACTCCACATTGCATGATCTTCTTTCTACTTCTGATACACAATGGGCTAAACCTTATTCTAGTCACCCCTATGTTGTAGATGGTGTCGTAGAGAGCCAAAACTACACAAATACAAAACTAGATGGAAAAAATGAAACTCGAAATTGTGGCAATAGAATGACACACCATAATAAAACATTGACAAATGAATAAGCCATTTCACTTATATTTAAAATTTATGTATACCATTTCTGAGAATGTTACCATTTTAGCATTCGTTATAACCATTTTCAATGAGTAATTTAATGCCTCCCAACATTATATCATTAATCCCCTAGCTAACCCTATTATATTGTGATACCCCTAGGTTAGCCCAACAATCAATAACCATATTTCTCTCATGATAAACATGGTAACCTTATAATCTTAAAAGGAATTAACAATATTAATGCTATCAATAATCAAAGCATCGATGCTCTAACTATGGATTTGTTGCCCTTCTAGGCAATTGATAATATTTAGCAAACACATTCCAACCATACCTTTCTTAACCCCTAAGAAGGTGTCATTTTGAGACCAATGGAGGTTATGTAAGCATCTAGTATGTATGTTTTGTTAAAATGATATGATCGCTATAATATGTGATTCCATATATACATCTCACATTACATGGCATGAAGAAATTTAAAACAATTGAAAAACTAGTTATTATATATGTTAAGGCATTTTATGTAAGAGTATTTTTTAAAGAGTTATAATGAATCAACCAACAATATAACACTGGATAAGTAGGAGATATTTTCCATAACAAGTAGGGGCTTTCTAATGAATGGTTCATAACGCACAACACTTGGTGAAGGTTTTGTAAATGGAGTTGGGAGGAAAGTGGGTTTAACCATGGAGGAAACTTCGTAGTGAAGTGCACTCGAGATGGAGTAGTACTAGGATGGGTCACCTCTCAAGAAGTCCCAGTGCTTCACCTCTATGAGCATCACCTAGATCCTATGAGTGCTAAGTGTTCTATTCATTCTCATGAGAGATGGGTTTATGTGAACCACTACACATGAAATATGGGTCAATGAGTGTGACTCAAAAAACTGCACTGTTGAATCCTGATAGCAATATAACAAAGTAACACTTTGCAAAATGCTCCTTGTATCACATTTGTTCAATGATAAAATGAACCAGTTGGAAAAGGTTTATAAATAATTGGATCATAATGGTGTTTCACTTATATCTATGTTATGCATAAATACATACATATATATAACTTGAAACAAATTCTCAACTTTTAGATGTTATAAGTGTAAGAAAACAATGGGTAGAAGTGAAATTACATTTATAAGCATCGTAGTCATTTGATTATATTATTTTATTAATTTATATAGTTACATTTTTAAGTCTCGATTGCTTGATTGCATAGATAATTAGTTCATAGCCAAATTAAATACCGTTGAATAAGTAGCATGTGAAGTAAGCAATAGATTTGAATTCATTGAAAAACTTTAAATTAGATATCTTAATTGAAATGTTTTATATTCAACTATAGAATCATATGTAAAAAGATAGAAATTATGACCTTATACATACACATACACATACACATCGGTTTGGAGGTAAGCTTCTAACCCAGGAGAAGATTCAAGTTAGTCTCCTCAAACAATCGGCAATTTTTTGGACATTTAGTATTAATCTCTATTGTTAGACGATAATTCAGCTCTATTGGAAAGTGAGCGCACAGAAAAATGGTCGAAAGTTCGTGGAAAGTTAAACGCTTACGTAAAGCACAGTTGGGCAATTCGCTGTTGATGGATGGAAATTATCGGTGTCAGATATTCGATGGCTTGATTCTATTATTACCGATTAGCTGTTTCCATTTCGCTACTGTTTTGTTAATACAGGTATTGATATCACTTCCCTGCACTTGCGAAGCTTCCGAAATTTTCACTGTTGAATATCCAATTGAAACGTTGACAAATATTTAGCTGTTATGTCCAGAAACTTGTGGGCAGTTCCAGCAGAGCATTGTTGGGCTATTTATGGTTTCTTTAGCTTCACGCTTGTAAATTTCCAATGGCTTCCATCTACTCAATGTTAAACGTGGCAGAGCAACAGGAAAAAAGGGGAAAAAATTCTATATCAGTTCTGCGCAACTACTAAGCTTCCGACAATGATGGCAAGTGCTTTCTATGTTCGTATAAAGTTATTGCTTGTTACCAACAGCGAAGCACGCGCAAAATATCATACAAATTTCACTCTCATATATATATAAGTGTTAAGCTTTCTAACCCCTGAGAAGATTCAAGTTAGTCTACTCAAACATTCGGCGATGTTTCTTCGAACTTTCAGTTTTAAGATTTAAGTTAGTCTACTCAATCTATTCTTATTAAAACGTGGCAGAACAGCTACAAAGTCGGATTAATTGTTTCCATATTTCTATTGCGTCGTTAACAGCAGGAATCGATATCACTTCCGCATAATTACTAAGCTTCCCAAATTCCTTTAGACTTAATCTGTGTTTCCTTAAGATTCACGCTGCGAAAGGTTCCTTGTTGGATATTCAGTGACTTCCATCTATTAATATTAAAACGCTGCGAAATTGCTTAGTTTCCCAACAATGACGTTAAGTTGATCACATTTTGTTGTCCGTTTCCGTATAAGGTTTGACTTTTCCCAACGCCCATAATAACTAATATTAAATCTTAGGAAGATGGAGGGAAGGGCCGTAGTAGTTACTTGTTACCAAGGGCGAAGCACAGGCCTTCATTTGCACGATTCTTCTCATCCTGAATATCGCTATATAAATCCAACCCCTCTCCTCTGGTCGGGAGAAGCCAACCTTTCATCTCGCTCACAACGTCCATTTATATTATTCGCTTAAGGTTTCTATTTGTTAGCTTTCTTTTGAACATTGTTTTTTGGCAGATAACTGCTTAGTGCTTACTACTTTTCACGAAACAATGGCATTCCCAACTAACGAAGCATCCTCTAGCAATGATAGTGCTATCGACAACATTTAAAAAGTCATAAATGAGATGTCTGGAGAAGAAATACATGAACTGCTGAAAGCTCAGGAAGACAGATATGGTGGTGTAGAAGTTGATATAGAAAATATGGAAAACAATGTTCATCGATTTGCATCTTCACTCAGGGCATCGCTATCTCAATGGGCACATCAGGTGAGTGTTTCTTGACTCTACATATGAATTTTTCAATAAATATGAAATAAAACAAATCATAACTTTAATTAATACTTGTTTTCTGTGAAGGGAAAGAAGGAGGTGTGGATTAAAGTAACAAAGGAACAGACCTAGCTAGTTCCAGTTGCGATTGAGGTCAGTTATCAAGAAAATTGTTACTGCCATTCTTTTTTATACCGCAGAAGCATTGAGTCATAGACATATGATGTAATAAAATTTGTATACTTTGTGGCGAGCTGCAGGAGGGATTTTGGTATCACCATGCTGAGCATTCATACGTGATGTTAGTGCTTTGGATCCCTCAAACTCCTTGTACTATCCCAGATAATGCTTCACCTCAAGTGGGAATTGCAGCTTTTGTGAACAACGATAAGGGAGAGGTAACCATGCGTGTAATCGTACTATTTTAATGATACAAACTTATATGCTTTGTTGGTTCTGCTATATTCAACCTTGAGAAAATACTGATTGCATCATGTATTTGTGTGTGAATTTAAATTTGTTTTCTTACAATTACAATTACGATAATAAAAAACTGGCATGTTGATTACTATTAATGAAGAAAACCTAAAATTCTAACTCGAAATTCTGGTCAAAGCCTTCATCTCTTTGTCATATAGTTGCCTATAACTTTATTTTTTTAATTCACCTGGTCAACGTACTCTTGCCCAACCATTACCTTGAATTGATAAATGGCAATGTCATCGCAGGTTCTCGTGGTTCAGGAGAACTGTGGTCCCTACAAAGATTCAGGACTGTGGAAAATGCCCACAGGAAGAATTAACCAGGTATCAAAAATAAATTTGGATATTTCAAACCTGGAGGAAAAAAAATTGTGACGTTGTAGATTTTACATGAAAGTACAAGCCACCCACCTATGTATTTTCTCCCTTTTTTTTTCGCTTACATAGGGCG
The DNA here is from genome assembly GCA_018584345.1 of Thuja plicata. Taxonomy (NCBI): domain Eukaryota; kingdom Viridiplantae; phylum Streptophyta; class Pinopsida; order Cupressales; family Cupressaceae; genus Thuja; species Thuja plicata. Next base: position 2,272,191 of record MU225105.1, on the reverse strand, counting down.
AGGGCAAGGCATTAAAGAAGGGGTTGTAAGAGAAGTTAGAGAAGAAACAGGGGTAAACCTCTTTTGCGTGCCCTCTTTCCTCCAAATTGCTATACTTTTCACTTTATTGCACTATAATTTATTATTGTACTATAATTTAAAACTTTTCTTATAATTCAAAAGTTCCTTCATTTTTCACAGATTGATACAGCATTTGTCCAAGTGGTCGGGTTCAGGTAGACAAATTATTTATCATAAAATAGGTTCACTATTTCATTTAATACTGCAATGATGGGTGTGTTTGATAGCTTAAATTTTATTCTTCTAATTGTTGATGGTGCGTGAATCATAGGGATGGTCACAATGCCGCTTTTGGAAAATCTGATATGCTCTTCGTATGTACGTTGAAACCAATTTCTTTCGACATTGTTATACAAGACAATGAAATTTCAGTAGCAAAGGTATGCATTTGATGATAATGCGGTAGTTTATATGATGAGTAATTTTAGTATCTACTTAACTGATGAGTAATTTTAGTATCTACTTAACTGATGTCAAAATTTGTCTTCTCTAGTGGATGGCAATAGATGAGTTTGCTGCTCAACCAAAAATGCAACAAAGCAAACTTCTGAAGGACATGTTGACAGTGTGTGTTGCCAACATGGAAAAACAATGTGGAGGATTTTCAGCAACTGACATACCATCGTGCAAACCCTCTGCTTTTTACTACAGTGTCATCGAAACTGAATAATTTATAGTGTTTCTTGATAGGGAGCCACAAATAAAATGGTCACGTGTCACTCATTTATTTTACTTAATTTGTTAGCATATTTTTTTTCTGGTAAGTAAGAAAGACGAAGTTTAGACGTGATTATAGTATTATCAACATGAACAAAATTACCTCACCACATGGAAATCACTGCATGATGTGTCCCTCATATTTTACTATTTATTTTTGTTCTCTCAAAACTTTAAATTCTTGCGATACCAGACATTGCATTATAAGTCTTTAAGAAGCTTTGATAAATTGCAGAGGTTGAATATGAATTTTTCAGTTAGATTGTAAAGTTTCAATTTGCTCTTCAAAATTATCTTCTATCCATAATTTTAAATTTTCAAATAAAATTAATAAATTTAATGTTTCATTTATGTTTTGCTCTCTTTCTTTTTTGTAATCTATAAATCATATCTATATGTGCTAAATCAATAATAACAAATTCATATATAATTACAAATTGGTATTCTTAAATCTATTTTATGATGAAAGATGTAGATTTTTTGTGAAGTCAATTGACCTTAGCTCTTTAAGTATTGAAAGAATTTGTTTGGTCTTGTTGTAGTATAAAATAACTATGTTAAATGGTCAAGAAGAAAGTGCTAACATAAGTGTGCTAAATTAGAGGTAAAATGTAAAAGATGAAAATAAAAGGTACATATGTAAAATTATAAGTCAATCAAAAAATATTATAAAATAATTAAAAAAACTTCTAAATAATATGTAGATAATCATTGTATGGGCTGAAGGCTACATATAATTAGTTAGATATATTTTACAATCACGTTTGAGTTATTAATGACTCATAGTAGTTAATGGATTATCTATTCTAGAAGTTGTTATCCTAGATATATTTTTTTTATCTATAGCAAGTGGTTGGCACATTAAAAGAGAATATTTCATTAAATTATTATGTGTTTATAATTGTAATTCTTAATTACCTAAGAATGTTTGAATGAGAAAATGAATTATAATATTTATAAAAGCTATAGCCAATACATTCTTTTGGTTTTATCAGCTTCCTATGTGGTGGATGTTATCTTTGATTAAATATTTATATCTAATATTATCCTGAGCTATGATTATAGTAACAATTGATATATGCAAACCATTAACCAACATTTCATTGTGGAGAAAACAATCAATAGATTCAAGTAGCTAGAAAGAGTCTGCTAGAAGGAATCTTGTGATTTGGTGGTGTTTGACACATGTCAATTGAACCTTAAGGATGTAATAAAAAAGGTGCATACCACTTTTTTATTTGATGTGGATAACTTAATTAATATTATTCACCAATTGTTTCTAAGAAACTAGCCATCACAAATTTGATTTGTCGTAAACAAATAAATTTTTAAACTTGATATGTATGTATGTATTGGTGCATGTGTGTCTATGTGTGTGTAATGTCTCATTTTTTAAATCTTCGTTAATGATACACTTTCTAATATTTTTATGAGAAATTACATATCTGGAGCTAAAAATATCATCAATTCATGATATTATAAGAAAATATTATTAAAAATAATATTTAAAGATTAAATATATTTTTAGTTTTTTTTTTACATATTTAAATTTTAATGTATATTTAATTTAAATATTTATAATTAGATTATAGATTCATAAAAAAATATAAAATAAAATTTGTTAATTATTGTTTTAAGCTAAAAGGTTTGAGTAATTTGTTTCCTTGATTTGGCTATTAAACTACATGTTTAATTTCCTAAAGTGTTTAGACTTAGTTAACTAGCTTAATGAATATATAATAATTGATTGTTTTATTAAGTATTTTATTAATGTTTGTTTTAGGGATTTTTAAAAAGATTATGTGTTAATTTATTTAAAAACTATTTATAATTGTAGTTGGTTAAAATTAATATTTATATTTTATTGAGTCGACAATGAAAGGGACCTAACCCCGTATAATAGTAAAGCAGATAACACATAATAACACTAGACTCTGACTTTAGACCATTCAAGCTGAAAGCCCCCCAAAAATAGCACGACCCAAAATCAATAAAAAATATGCTAGGAATATTAATGTCAACGTCTAAACCAGCCCTAAGACTAATACTTTCATTACAATCAAAATAGTCTTTCATCCACAACAAAAAAAGTATCTATGAGAGTATCTTCTAAGAAAAATGTAAACATACCTAGCTGGTACAAGGCCATTAAGTTCGCTATACTTCATAAAATAGTAACTAACCACGATGAAAGTCATACTAAAAATACTAACAATGTCCTTCATAAGAAGCAAAATAAAAGGCACAATAACCTTAAGGAAAACAACTCTAATAATGGCGAATAGAGTGGAAGACAGAGCGGGAGAATATCCAAATTTGAAAGTGGGCGGGAAACTGTCCTCGCAGGTAGCGGGAGTTTCAGAGGTAGGAGGAGATGGTGGAACCCTGGCAAACCTCGAAAAGGGAGACAAATCAAACAAGGATGGGGCCCCACATGAAAGACAGAATGATCCAGGAAAAGAGGAGGTGGGGTCTAAAGAAGATTAGTCAGAAGCCCTACATGGTGACAAAGCGGACTCAGACTGGCATCACCCGTGGTCAACCCTATTCAGTACCAAACCCTCAGGCAAGTCCCTTTTTCTGATAATAAAAGAACTCTCTGATAACAAGAAAGGTAAATATGTCATCTCTTTACTGGATGAACTCATAGACCACAATATTTCTTCAATGTCTCTCACACTGGTGGGAAAACTTGCTAGCTCTAGGCCTAACATTGATATTGTTAGATCCTTTGCCAAGAGGAAATGGTTTCTAAAGGGTGTGGTTAATATCAAATCCATGGCTAGGGGCTTCTTATCTTTTGATTTTTCATTACAAGAAGACTATGCCAAGATACTTTGTGCATGAGCGTGGGCTATTGGTAAATCTACTCTTGCCCTGCAAAAGTGGTCCCCAAATCTGGACCTAAATGATTCTTTTTTTGTCCAAGCTCCGGTCTAAGTAAGGCTACTTGAGCTTCCACTAGAGTTCTGGTATGAAGATGTCTTTGCTGGAATCACTAAATCCTTTGGAGAACTCCTTTCGATCGACCCAGTGACTGAGGATAGGAGGCTCCTCACTTTCGCAAGAATTTGAATTGGGGTCGAAGAAGGGATTGATATGCCAGAAGTCATAGAAATCCACACAAAGCTTGGTAAAAGACTTTAGAAACTGGAATATGAAAGTGTTCCTTTTTCCTGTTTCCACTGCAAAAATGTAGGCCATATCGCAAGGAGATGCCCTGTTCTTGCTGAGGAAAAAGCTAAGAAAGCCCAAAAGTCTAGAGGGAATATAAAGGACCAACATCACGAGGCCCCAAACTAGGGGAACACTAACACTAGACCTCAGGTTTGGAGGAAAAAGGAACCCCCTGTGCATGGGGGAGAAGTTGAATCGGCCTCTGCTACCATAGGAGATCCTTTAAAGAACCATTCTACAGTGGTCAAATTTTGAAACCTGATGCCCTTTGTGGGTGCGAACCTTATCTCGGAGGATAGCACTCTGAAACCCTCTATAGATCAGAGGTGCAAAATAGAGAACCCCCCCTCCCCTTCAATGGTGGGATCTCGATCCCCTGAAGTGTCTTGGGAAATAGGAGTCTTATTTCCCATGCAGAACCCTATGAAGGATGTTCCACAAGAACCCACAAATTTTGAGAGCCATGATGTGGAACTGGAAGCTCTCCTTATCTCAGCCACTCTAGGAAGATTCACAAGAATGGAAGAAATATTTTCAAAACACAAAGAAGAGAAGGAGGGGGAATGAAAAAAGGTCATGAACAAAAAAAGTAGTAGAGATTCTTCCCCAGTTTCCCCAGTTTCCCTATTTACAACTAGAAGTAAGAACAAATCTGATCTAGGAGGTAATAAGAAAATGCCAGGGCATAAATATTTGAACCTGATCCGGTAAGAAGAAGCCTGGAAGAACATAGCGAATGGAACTCAACAGACCATCCAGTTAGCCTGCACCTCAAGTTATAAATGAAGTTAATATCATGGAATATATGCAGACTTAATGGGTCACACAAGCAGGATGTTGTTAGAAACATGATCAGGGACCATAGACTAGATGTGATGCTAATTGAAGAAACAAAGATGACAAAGGATAAACTGGAAGGAATCAAGTTTAGCAAGTCCATTAATAGGTCTCCTACGAACTCAGAAGGAGCCTCAGGAGGGTTGATGACTTTGTGGAATGCTTCTCTCTAGATTGCGTAAATTGTTTATGGAGAAGGTAATATTCTGCTCCTTAACCTTACTAATATTAAGTTGAAAGATAGTTGGCATATCTTGAACATCTATGCTCCTAACACAAATCACGGGTGCAAATATTTTTGGGATAAACTCAGAGGAATTATGTCTATGTTAGACCTTTCTAAATGTATCATCATGCGAGATTTCAACATTCCTCTAAAGGTTGGGGAGAAACATGGAGGTATCCTCCCTGACCTGGAAAGTAGGTAGGATCTTATAAAATTCATCAACAATATTGGGTTATTAGACCTGGATCTTCAGGGGGAAAATTACACCTGGATTAATCAGAGAACTGGGCCTGACTGTATTCAGGTCCGCCTAGAAAGAGCTCTGATCACTACTGACTGGCTGAGCTCACATAAGAGTAAACTTTCAACTCTGGTGAGAATTGGCTTGGATCATTCCCGCTTTCCCTCACCCTAGATCCAATTTTAAAACAAAGAAACTTCCCCTTTAGATTTGAAAGAATGTGGATTACTCATCCTAACATCAACAACAAGATTCTGGAGTGGTGGAATATTGATATAAAAGCCTTAGCCATGTTCAAAATAGCCAAAACACTCAGAAATGTTAAAACCAACATCAAACTCAAATAAAAAAGAGTTTGGGGATATCTTTGCCTCCAAAGCAAAGGCCATCTTTGACCTTGGAGATATTTAAGAGGTTATCCAGAGGGACGACTATGACTAGTCTAACCTGAGTCTTGAGAAAACACTACTCTCAGAATACCACAATGTGATTGGCAAGGATGAATTGTACTAGAAACAAAGGTCTAGATCAATAGGGAAGCTAACTGAATCAACATTATTAGGAGTGGAAACCAGATGGTGCAAGATGAGAAAGGCATATCTAAATTTCCAATGGACTTCTTCAAATCCCTTCTCTCAATAGACCCTAACATGTCTGATCTTGACCATGAGATTCTCTTGGGAAACATCCCTTTGGTCTTATCAAAAAATCAAAATAAAGCCCTGTGTGCTATTCCTAACATGGACAAAGTAAAAGAGGCCTTGGATTCTTTTCCAGGGATAAGGCCCGAGGCCCCGACAGATTTCCCATGTTTCTCTTCCACAAGTTCAGGGAAATTGTCAAGTTTGATCTAGTCAAAGCAGTGCAGGAATTATTTGGTTCCAGGAATCTTCTTAAAGAACTTAATGCCACCTCCTTAGTTCTTATTCCAAAAGTCTTGTGTGCGGATTCCATGGATCTTTTTAGACCTATCAGTCTTTGCAATTAGTTCTATAAGATTATCTCCAAAGTGATCACTATAAGAATTCTTCATTTACTCCCCTTCATTATTGCTCAACAATAGTCAAATTTTGTTCCTGGTAAACAAATTCTAGACTCTATCATGGCGGTGCATGAGGTGATTCACTCCTTATAAGCTAGGAACAGGGAAGGATTCTTGCTCAAGCTTGACTTATCCAAAGCCTATGACTGTGTGGATTGGTCCCTCCTAATGAAGGTGTTGGGTGCTTATAGATTTAATAGCAAATTCTGTCTCATCATCCACCAGGTCATTTCCTCGCCTTCCTTCTCAGTCCTAGTGAATAACTCCCCCTCAGCCTTCTTCAGTTCCTCGAGAGACTTGAGACAAGGGGACCCACTTTCCCCTATTCTCTTCATTATTCTAGCAGAATTCCTGGGTAGACTTATTTCTACTCACAAAGGTGCAGGGGAGCTCAAAGGCATCAGACCTTCTTTTGGAGCCTCAATCTTTTCTCACCAACAATTTGTTGATGACACCATCTTTGGTGAGGAAGCTATGGTGAATGAAGCTAGAGTTGCTAAAAACTTGCTGGATTCCTACACTAGAGCCACAGACCAATCCATCAATTGGAATAAGAGATCTTTATTCTTTATCAACACTCCTAAGGTCAAATAAAGAAGAATGGCAGAAATCATGGGGTGTGGGATAGGATCTCTCCCTTCCACCTACTTATGCCTTCTTCTTGGAGCTAAGCCCTCGGAAGAATTCTGGAACAAACTCATAGACAGATTTAACAGAAAATTGGCCGGATGGAAGGGTATTATTCTCAGTTAAGCGGGCAAGATACAGCTGGTCAAGTCAACTCTCCAAAACCTCCCAACCTACACTCTTACTCTTTTCTCCATCGCTGCTAAGGTGGTGGATGCTTTGGAAAAAATCCAAAGAAGATTTCTTTGGTCTAGGGTGGAAGACCATAAGCGCATCCCTCTGATTTCTTGGGAGAAAATTTGTCTCCCCAAAAGGGATGGGGGTCTTGGTATAAAAAGAATTAAGCCTTTCGTCAAGGCTCTCCAGGCAAAAAAATTTTTGTTGATATTCCATGGTACTAGGGAATAGCGTGATTACTTTGAGGAGAAATATCTTCCCAGCAACTCTTTGCACTCCTTTGAGAATGAAGACATCCCAAAAGGATCTAGCATATGGAATGGCCTAATCAAGGCCAAAGACTTGGCCAAACCTAAAGTGATATGGAAAGTTGGTAATGGTCAGTGTGTCAGTTTCTAGAATGACAATTGGCTTTTCACTAAACCTCTGAAAGATATTGACTCTTTAAACAACTGGAAGGAAGCATGTACCTTTCTTTATGGGGACAGAGTCAACAATTACAAAGATGTGAATTCTTGGGTGAATCTTGGTTCTGTCTCCTAGGACTTAACTCCTCTCCTCAAGATCCTCAATGATACTGCACTATCCCAGCACCAAGATACTCTTATCTAGGAAGGCTCCCCAAATGGATCCTTTACTGTGGCCTCTGTTTATTATTCTCTTTTTACCCAAGATGCCTCACCATTCTAGGTGAAATCCTAGCTTCCTGGCCTTATTCCAAAAATCAATGTTTTTTTCTAGCTCTTGCTCCAAAACCGTATTCTCATTGTTGACAACCTAACAAAGTGAGGCATCCCTATTACTAATAGTTGTGCCTTATGCCTCTATCAAGAAGAATCAATGGACCATCTCTTTATTCATTGCACCTTTACCTGATCTATTTGGCACTTTATTCTTTCTCTTTTTGGTCTACAATGGTGCTTCCCCTCCTCGGTCAAGGAGTTGTTCTTTAACTAGACCTGGCCCTTCAAAAATATAGCCTTTCAGAAATTATGGTCCTGGGTGTTACCTCACCTTTGTTGAGGCATATGGAAAGAGTGGAATAACCACATCTTTAGGGATTGTAGTGCCAACCAAAAAATCAGTTTTGAAAAAATTCATCATGCTCTACTAGAGAATTTTGTCTTGTGTGGGAATACTAACCCTTTTGCAGGTAATAGGGATGTTGCTGACCCCAAGAAATTTGTGGGTAAGAGATAAAGCGTGACCTGGTGTAGTCCCCCGGAAGGCTGGTCAAAAGCCATCTTTGATGGTGCTGCCAAAGGCAATCCAGGAAGGACAGGAAGTGGTGGAATTATTTGGAATTGCTTTGGTTATGGCATTTCTTCCATCAACTTCCCTTTGGGAATTCAAACTAACCACTACATGGAAGGTAATGCTGCCCTCCAAGTTACTAAGTTAGCCCACAATCTGGGAATCAAACAAATCTAGTTAGAAGGCGACTCAAAAAACATCATCAACTGCCTCAACAATATCCACCCACCTTCGTGGATGATAGAAAGCATGATAGAGGAGACACATGGACTTTTAAATTCCTTTGACAAGGTGTACATAACCCACGCGTTCAGAGAAAGCAACCAAGTTGTCGATTGCTTCAAGCCAGTAGGGAAGTGGAAAGTGACAAGTAGATATGCTGGTATTATGGCAGAGATATGCCACACAAAGCCTTGGATTTAGTCGATTATGATTGAATCCTTGGGAAGGAGGAAAAAATTAAAAGTAATCATGAACACGAAAGATAATCTAGGAAATGGTGTTACCATAAAAGGAAAGTACATGATAGGCTGTATGGGCAATAACTACTATCAAACCCTGCACACTTTCTGGGTTTCCAAAAGTAAAGAGGTAACTTACGACATAAGGCATAACAAAAGGCATTTTTGGAACTACTTTGAGAAATTAGATTTTCGTAGAAGCTTGCCCCTTTTAACGATTCTCAATCTTTCATCTATGGGCAGAGAAAGGCATAGGATGGAGCCCATAAAGGATGGTAAAAAGTGGAAAACATGGACAAAGGTTTGGAAGTACCTCAACAATGGGGGCATTTCCACCTTTATAGAAAGGTTCCATGGTGGGAAGTCGTCTGCTACTAAAATTTTTGTCAAAAAATGGGACGAAGGCAACATTGAAATTGAGGGCAGAAAGTTCACTGTCACAGAAGAAGTTATCTCGGTAGTGACTGGGATTCCCATAGTTGGGAAGAAATTCTACAGAGATTGAAAGATTTTAGATGTTTCCATCAATGACTTTGTGAGAGACGAGGAGGAAAAGAACGAGCTCACCAAATTTGGCACCCATTACATGCCTGATGGGATGAAAATTCTGTGGTGGTTTGTGCTTCGTGCCATCATCTACTACATAACCCTAGACTCCAGGTTTGATAAAATCCACACCCACCACTTCATGATTTTGAATCATTTTTGCCATGACTTGTTGGTTTCTATCCCCTTTTACCTTTATGCTTCCATAAATGATAATATCAATGGTTATAGAGAAAAATCCATAGCTAACCCTGCACTGCATGAAGGGTTCTTATTGTTCATCTATGATTACTTTAAAGACCAGATTATGGGTAAAGAAGTGAACCAAAAAGAGGAAATGGAGGCTTCGAGCTTGGACTATGTCTCCTTAGACATAGAGGATAGCACGGGCTTGCATTCTGAGGATGATGAAGATTATGAGGGTAAAAAGACCATCTAGGGCTCCTCTTCAAAGAAGAAAAAGGGCACTCTGGTGAAAGTTAAAAAAGAGATCATGGTAACCACAAAAAAATAGAGCACTATGATTATTTCCTTTGAAGAGGAATATAATGAGGAAGACATGGATTTTGATAGTGAGAAGTATTTGACTGGCAGGAAAAGAAAAAAGAGAAAGATCCCTAATTCTAGGAAACCCCCAAAAAGAAAGGATAAGGATAAGGAAGCGAGTGTTGATAGGTCAAACCTATAGGACAAGTTTCAAAGCACTTCCCCTGTTCTAGACAACAACCCTTCTATGCATAATCAAACCAACGCTGGGATGGAATAGGAAAAGGAGTTTAGCTATTACATGGCGGAAAAGGGGAAGATCATAGGGTGGAGAGATTTCAAAAAAAATATGGCTAAAATGGGGATAACTAGAGAGATCATAAACCCCAAGGTTTTGGTAGGAGATGGTGGCCGTATTAAGTTAGATGAGCTTATTGACCCCTCTCTGGTTGTGCTCAGTGACAACACTAGGGAATTTGATATTGACCTGCTAAAAAAATCTAGAAACAACATGATCGACAACTATAGGATGATCAAGTGGCTCTATCATGAGGTGGAAGACCTCAAAAATAGGGTAAATAGCACTAACATGGGGAATAAGAACAATGAAATGGAGGACGTAAGTAACCTATGCAACCGCGTCCAAAAACTAGAGGAAATCTTGACAAGGGTTGAAACAAACCTTAAGAAAATAGCAAATCAAAGCTATAACACTCTTAAAAAGACCAGAGAGAAAACCAATGCCCAGATTGAAAAGATGGAGGAGAAACTGGTTGGGAAGGACACAACTAGCAAGGAAACAAAGGTTGTGCAAAACATTGATCAGGGGCCTAGCAAGCGTACCCAAGCCAAGAAAAAGAACACCAAAGAGAAGGACCTGGAGATGGTGATCCAGGAAATCAAAGATTTGGCTACCAACATGGAGTTGAAGGAGGCCAAGGTGGCCAAAATCATGGTGGACTTATCTTGAGGTTCCCTGGATTTACCTGTTGTATATGTTTATTTCTACTTTTTAGAAGTTGAGCCTTTCTTTTTTCTCTAGCCTTTCTAGGCTTGTCCTACCTTTTGAACTCACTCTATTTTGATGCTTTAACTATGATATTTTAAACCTCTGTTTTAGGTTTGAGGAACCCTGTAAAACCTATTTTACTTAATAAAAAACAACTCTAATCTTAAAACTTAGTAATTATCTCCCAATTATTTGAGAGATTCTTTAGCTCCCCCATCTATTCTTCATTTTTCTCATCATGTGGCTCCTCATCAATTTTATCATCAGATTTCTTTTTCGTTATATTATTATTCATCCTACTTTGACCATTAACCACTCCAAAGATAGCTTTCTTCATGAGACCATCCACAACCCTGCATAGAGAAGAAATAACATTGCTAAATTATTATTTGTTAAGGTTGGAAGAAGCAATAATATCCTTAAGGGCTACCACAATATTAATGAAATAATTTATGTGGTCCAAAATATTATAAGGTATATTTTTTAACTACCCAAGGGGGTGGGGGGTATTTTCCATATTTGTTTCTCTAGCCTAAACAGGGGAATTGCACTCCTTATTCACCTATCATCCAGGTAATTTAGATAAACCATAATATCAAAATATTTATCCTTTTCCTCTTCTCCTGAAACATTGTCTCTCCCTTCATAGTAATCATCCTCAAAATTGTTAGTTGAATTAGCTTCCTTGGGATCGTACACAAAAATAATTTCAGGCATATTTTCTTCCATATCTTTTTCTCCCTTCAAATCTTTGTTTACTAGATCCTGGCTCTTTTCCTCTTGAGTTTCAACCTCCTCAATGCATTCTTAATCCTCCTCAATTTCAATAGTAGCATTGTTTTTCTTAGCCACTTTACCAGTTTGCCAAATTTTCATAGGGATGGGCTTGTAATAAGGGGTCTTTCTTTTAGTAGGGGTGGTAACAACTAGAGCACCAGAGGTGAATTTTTATCTTAGTTGTAAGATCAAAAGGATGCTGCATTTTTCTATTTTTTGCTCTTGGGTTTAGGGTTGGAACTCTAAGGAGTACATCGCTACAAAGAAGTTTTATTTTAACTGTTCTTCTAGGAATTTATTCAATGTGTTATTCTTCATTCAAGGGATACATAAGACACCTACTACTTATAGGAGATTTTCTAAGAAAAAATTTATACAAGATATAAATCAAACCTTTGTGCATAGGAGGACACTGACCCTTATTTATGCTATTACTCACGGAAAAAAATATAAAAAAATAAAGATCATCATTCTTTTCACCATAACTAAGGTCATTCAAAATGGAAAAATGATACCCATGAAAGGTGATAAACTGACCCTTAAGAATAAAGTATTTCATCGTATGTAGGAAAAGTAGAGCATACGAAGAGGGAAGGGAGGAACGATCATACCCATCACCAGTCAATACAATCACATGTATCTCACCCTTCTAAAATAATTTCTTCAAATATTTATTGTTGGAATTAATGGGAAGTATGTACTGAGAGGGGAGGGGTGAATCAGTACCTCTAAAACTTTTATATCTTTTAACCTTTATCCATTGTGTAATCAATTGTATAACAACCCATCTGTTCTATACTGCCTTGGTGTAAGATTTATCAGTTCATAAACTTAAAAAACATGTGAGCATTCATAAAAAAACATTCATGAAAGTATTTGACACATAACACAAGATATGATAACGTAGAAAACCTCTGTAAGAAGGTAAAAACTGTGGTGGGGATGGCACCCACAAATTCTTCACTACCTGTAGATTGGAAGGGGCCAGTTAAGGCTTACAATTTGATCACTTTTGATGATCCACCCTGTTAGGAGTATTTGTGGAGACCTGTTAAAGTCTACTCTATTAAGAGTTTTAGCAACACTGTGTAGTATGGACTCGGTTAAGAGATTTACAATTGGATTGTTAAATCCACCTTCCTTGAAAGGATTTTTACACTTTGCTTCACTTGTTATAATGTAAGAAAATTAGGCATTGACCTGAGTCTATGCAATATAATATTTTTGATTATAGATCCATTAAATATTACATGTATAAATGTATCACCTAATGTGATTGAATAATACCTCTGTTGCTTGGCAGCCTCTATTCTTGGTTCTTGATAACCAAATTCACCTTTTGTTCTTCTTCTTCTTGAAAATCTTAGTCTGGTCCATAGATATGCTCGTTGGCTATATGCATCCTCTCATTCTTGATAAATAATTATTACAACATCTATTTATCAGATAGATTGACCTAATGCAGTTTCATGTAAAACAAACTTAACTCTATGATCACAAGTTTACAACTTTACCTTGATCTCCTTATTTGCATGTTTTAAATCAGTTAGACTGATTAAAAATCTTACAATAAAGTTCCTTGTCCCTGAAGTAATGGTTTTAAAACAAATCAAGACTCTATAAATAGAATACAATTATTTTATCTGACGTGGAAGTCAGATCCACTTTTTCCGGGATGTAACTCACTTTTGGTGTCTGATGCTCGATTTGCATAGAAAGTCTATTAGTCGGGTTCCCTTGTTATATTGGGTTCCTTTCTTTTCTACTCGTCTGTTTGCATTGTGCTTTTCTTGTCAGGTTCCATTATCGAGTTTTTCCTTCTAGCAATTTTGTTCTTCACTTCACATTGTGTCTTTTGTTTACTCTTTGAACTGTTCTATCATTTTTTCTTATCCTGTCTTTCAGCATAGATGTCACCGATGATTTTCTTTGCATACTAATGAAAAAAAAAATGTCATAATTTATAATAATCCATGATGCTCTTTATCTCAACCTTGTCTCTAACACACTCAAGCCACGTAGCCTCAGCAATTAGGTTTGGCGTCATGCAAAATTTACCACTCCAAATGGCCATATTTCCTTTATGCCAAGAGTTAACAAACTTTATTGAAAGGGCATTGCTAAAACCCTTCATCGCTTGAATATAATTAATTACCACAACCCGTTTAAATTCCCCCCAAAGTTCATAATTTTCATTAATTCCGTGATGTCTCTCAATTCTACTATCTTCAAAGGACCACCCATGATAGGAAATTCCTCAAAGACAATATGGTTCTGTTCGGTTGTCATAGGAGTAGGTCGTCTATGTCTTAAAATACAATACAAAAATAAAGGATTTCTTCGTCTCTTTCAAAACTACAAAAGAAGCTTCTTGAAGACAAAAATCAAAACCCTATGAAATAGCTCCTTTCGATAATGACATTTAAAAATAATGTCGATGTCTGAGCTTCTAAATAAATAATATTTCAGAGATTTGAAGTGACAAATTCCATGAGTAAGGAGAATGTAAGAAACTTGATTATTCATGCTACGAGCCTTTATAATAAAAGTGACATCTTCATAGTTAATCCAAAAAAGATATTGCATCATACGATGATTATTAATCCATTTCATGTCAAACTAGTTGGGACCCAAATTAGGGATATCCGCCACAACATCTATCAACTTATTTTTATCACGTAGATTCCTACCGATACATCTTTGATTTTTAATATCCACCTCATCAATACTATAGGAAATTAATCATTTTTCATGTTATCTGTATTTTCTAAAATATAATTTACTAGAAATATTGTAATGCTAGGCTCGTTCAAGAATACTAATGTGTTCAATTGTTGAAATGCATAAAATTAGGATTCTTTATTATTGTAGGATGAGGGAAACTAAAAACCAGATCAAAAGATCCAATTATTCCAACATCGCCATAATGAATTATTTCATATGAATGCAAAGAATATTAAGCATTAAAAAATTCACTGCATTGAATGAACATTTATTCCATTGCCTTCCTTAAACAAAATTGGGTGCTTTTACATAAAGTATTCTCTTACAGCACATTACACAAAAAGGTTATGAAAAAATAGAGGAATTCAAGATAAGAATGCAAAAACAAAATTGCAGCTATATATAAATGTATTGAGTGATAACGGAAAAATGATTGAAAAACAATTTCCTGAGATAATAATATGCAAGAACTAAGAAATATTCAAGGGAACTCGGATGTTAGAGAGGTTATATATTTATATTTTTTCTTAATTGGAAAGCACATGGTAGGATGAATTTGGAATTATTGGAGTTAGTTGGAAGTAGTTTTAGATAATTTATCCCACATTTTGTAACTGAGTATAATTGGTAGGGATGTGAGGTGGGAGCATTCAGGATGTAAGATTAATCTTTGATCACCCAAAATATTGTCTAATTTTCGAATATGGGTTATCGTTGGGCAGGGTTACTATTTTTGGCAAGTTCACTATATTTAGTAATTTGTTCATTTGATATTTTTTTTTCCAATTTCTTCCTTGGAGGTACATTTTGGATGTATTAGCCTCATGCTAAAGTTTCATGGAAAGATCAAAGATATTTTGGAAGAGATGAAAGTTTCTATGTTGGCAGGGTGGTACAAAAGATTTGAATTCAATTTTGAAGGCCTTAAAGAGTTCAAAAGGGGGTCAAACTTTGATCGGATGGTGCTTCACAATCCCAAGGTTTTAGAGCACTCTAATAGGTTTCCATAATGGGGTTATATAGAAAATAGACTCACTAGTTCACAAGTTATGGCGTTTAGAAGCTAATCCATTGGGCCTCAAGTTTCAATAGAAATGGAAGAGGGAGAAAAATCACTTAAGGAGGGAAATTGAACCATTGGGCTAAAAAAGGGAAAATTTTGTTTCTATAATCTTCTAGGTTTGTTAATTTTTCTACTTATAGAGGGAAGAATGGGAAGTTTTAGGACTCTGTTCCAAAAGTGTAGATTGTGACTCGTGTAGATTATTGTAATGAAAAGTCCCATGTGTCTATAGCATGTTAATTTATTATAAATATTATAATGACATTTCATTAAATATAATAGAAAGAAAGTGTTTTATTCTTTCCATTGTTTTCTTCATGAAATTTTCTATTTATTATCTTATTGTGTTAAGTGTGTTTGGTTGAATAATGGGAATACCCTTGATCAATGTGTGTGTGTGTGTGTGTGTGTGTGTGTGTGTGTGTGTGTGTGTGGGTGCATGGGCATGCACATGCACATGCGTTTGGATGTGTGTGCATGTGTGTGTGTGTGTGCACGCGTGCGCGCGCGTGTGGGTGGTTGCGCATGGGCGTACGTGTTCATGTGGGTGTGTGTATGGGTCTGCATGCATGTGCGCATTTGTGTGTGTGTGTGTGTATATATTTATATATGGAAATTAATATTTCCATATATAAATAGAGTAACATCATATAGAAATATTTAATAATAAGCATTAACGCCTGATCCATATATCCCTCTAAAAAAATATTTAATACCAATATCATATTTAATCCAAGAATAATAAATAACATCAATACATTCTTAATTGCATTCACAAAATACCAAAATCAAAATAATTAATTGAAATAAAACCAAAATTTCAACATCCTAAAAACTATGAAATCACTTTCAAGACCATATCAAGAATCTCCTAAAAACCAAACATGACCGATTTGAACATGGTCATCCAAAAACATGGATCAATTAAAATTAAACCAAATGAAATAACAATACCACCGTCAAATAAAAGGGACCATAAGAAGGGATAAGTAATTAATCATGCTTAAATGGGTAAGAGAGAACTAGAGCTTAACATGTGGACAACCTAGTCAAAGAATCAATGCGTCATCATTTTTCATTAAAAATGAGTGAAAGAGATGACTCAAGTGGGCTTTTTCACTATATATTGTCAACAACAATTGAGTATTTTAAGGTCACGCTTAGAGTTATTGATCCAAGTGAACTTGATGTGTGTTACCTACAAGCCTGCATGATAAAACAATCTCTCTCTCTCTCTCTCTCTCTCTCTCTCTCTCTCTCTCTCTCTCTCTCTGTGTGTGTGTGTGTGTGTGTGTGTGTGAAGGAAGACACTACAAACAATAATAGGGATCAATATATCATGTGGTCTCACTACCTATGAGTAACTACAACTTCATCGCTTTTCATATAAAACTGTCAATAGATATGAACAATCACACATCAAATATATCATCTTCTCAAAAACATTAATAATGATAACACAATAAAAGGGTTAGAGTATAATAATATATGGAAGAAAATAAATACATTAATGTAAAACATAGCCATCACTTATCCATCCTATCATCGTGGTCAGTCCCATAATCATAGAACTTTAATCATTAAAGATATTGCTTAAATGATAATCATAAACATGTAAAAGGGGTATGAATAGACATCACAACAATGTTCATGTATCAATCAGAGCATAAACACCAAGGAAACATAATCAACACCTAAAGTCATCAAGCGAGATAGATGGTAAAAGTAATCATAATTATAAAGAAGAAAACACAATTAATAATTAGATGGATGTCTTATGTATCTATCAAAGCACATAATATCTAACATCCTAACTGCATAAAACAAGGGCTTGAAATATCCTAAACACATAAGTGGAGATAAATACACATAACAAAAACATATCTATTATTAGGATCATCATAAAGTACTAGATTATAAAATCATTATGAATAAAATACTAGAAAAAATTAGACAAGTACCTCATTGCAAACACCTAAAGTAGCAACATAATCACATAAGTAGAAGAGAAATATAGAAAGATCTTACATCATAAAAAAGACTCCATCCATTAGAAAAAAAAAATCATGTTAGGGTTATAGAGGTGTTACATGTCTCATATTCAATTCAAGGCTTGCAAAATCATATGTTGAATCAAAGGTGCTTTGTATGTTTGATCAAACATGTTTTCTAAAGAGAACTTCTTTCCAAATTTTTTTTTCATTGGTGATTTTTCTTCTTGGATGAAAGTGTAATCCACTATTATCGGATCACTTTACTATTATATATGTTCTATTTTTATTAGACTAAAACAAGTTTTGAATGGACTAAAACATTTTACAACAAGAACATCTAGTCAGAAATAAATAAATTCTAACCAATAGTTGGGCGAAAGAAAAGTAAAAGCAACAAAAATACGAGAAAAGAGCCTTGAATATTGTTAAGGACAAAAAATATCACCCTAACTCAGGCATTAGGGCATACTGATGTTTCATGGTAACAATGGAAACCTTCTTGAGTTGTGGGTGGACTTTGACTAAGAAGGAACGTTTGGATTCTAGGCTGGTTCCTATTGGATTTGGGGTATCAATAATTTACTGCTTTCTTCTAATTTTTTGGAAGGAAAGGGAGAAATTTTAACTAAAACTGAATGAACAAAACTTTAAAAGGTGATACACCAAATAGGATTCAGATTTCTCAAAGGTTCAAACTAATATCCACTTGACATAGCTAATGATTTCTGCAAAATCATTCACTTTCCAATACATAGGCTAACTTGAAGATTACTACTATGGATCTCACCAAAAATAATGATAATCCTGCTAATAGACATGCAAATTCTGAAAAATGGCTATATCCTACAATCTAGAATAGGAATCAAGACAATTCACTAATCTATATTATAGATACATTACACTTCAAAGCAGAAAATTGAAAAGGATTGATAACAAAGACCATAAAAAGGTGTATGAATAATGGGGCTAGCTTTATTCTTATCAAAACTGTGACTAGTTACATGAGAGAGTTTCAAAAAAATAGTAAGGAATACATGCATCCTCTTGCACAAAAGAGACACTCAACATGAACCAAAATGGATACAAAATGCATAAAGAAAGTCTATAGGAACAAATAGTTCACTAAAAGCACCTTCTCTCTAAATTCTAAACCCCTAACCTCAAATAAAAAGCTCAAGTATATAGCCCATGAAGCCAAATTTGAAAATCATTCCTCACTCCAAAATCACTCTAAAGTAGCATATTACTAAACCTAAGGCATAATTAGTGCCCAAAATTTAGCCTTAAATCTAGCCCCTCTAAAGTTTGTGTTAAAATATTTACATCTTTTACATAGTTTTACCAACTCCTAATAAAAATACATCACAAAACCTATTAAATTCTAACCCATAACACAAACCCAGAGTCCATTTGCATAAAAAAACTAACTCATAGCATAAACCTGATGCCATAGCTAAGCTAATCAAGCCTAACTCGATCACAGCTAATGATCGACATGATCACACCCATAGTAAAATATCTCTCATCTTCGTGGAAGCTTGAGGGTACTGTCGTGGCACTGCAACTGACAAGGCATTAACTTCCTTTTTCAGTGGACTTGAAAGTTTGCAAAAAGGACTGGCATAATGTATTTTTGCATTCCATTTGCATTTTGTATTGTAGGTAATGTTTAGGGTTTTCATCTTCTCTGCGCCGCCAAGCTTGTGGTTGAATTTGGAGTTTGATGCAATGATGTATGGCATTGTGTGTGGATCTTCCTGAGAAGCTCAGGCTTCTTCTTATGTGAAATTGGGCTCTCCATGTAAACTAAGAGAAAAAAATTGTATTCCATAATACATAGTGTTCTATCTATGGATTTTTCTTTGAATGTCGCTGGGGTTTGGGCACACTAATTCAAACTGGAGTGATGACTCAAGGGTCTGAGAGCTCAGGCTCTTGATGAAGTAGGATTCTTGACCATATCTTTCAACTATAATTTTAACTTGAAAAGATCAGTCTCTCTGCATGTTGAACTTCTGTAGCTTTACTTTAAATTTCATGCCATGACATATGACACTTCTTTTGTATCTGTTGAACTCGGCTTCTATTCACCGAGCTGGTTTGCAACCCGTGTCTTCATACCATAACACATGGTGCCTTGTATGCATCTGGACTCCACCATGCTCAACATGTAACGCCCAGATAAGTTACTTTCATGTTTACTCATTCTTTTCTGAATCTTTACTTGAAATAGCTGTTATTTTGGCTAACATGATGTAACGTTTGCAATACTGGTTAAGGTTCTGGATTTTAATGGGTCTCCACCTTTCATGGCACACAAATCTGGGTTTCAGTTTTACTCTCTGTTGACTCCCTCTTTTGTAGCATGAAATACCGATCTTTACTTTGAGATTTTTTCTATTTGTAACCATTTGTTACTCTCCTCCTGATTGTAGACCATCTGTTGGTTGAATGGCAAAAAAATCTGAATACCCACATGGCTTATCTTGCACATCTAGATGTAAACTCAAAAACATATGCAAGCTGTCATTTTGTTGCTAAGAAATGAAATTGATCTATTATGCCGGCTTCATTCAATGTTTCATTTAAAGCATGAAAACATTGTTATTTGAACATAAAACATCTTCATTATTGAGGCTGCGAGCATTTTTGTGGAATTGAGAAACATTACATGTTTTATTTACATGATTATGTAACTTGTTCTATGTCTAAACTCTTTCTAAATGTGGTTTCTTTGTGCAAGAAAATAGAGGTTAATAACATATAAACACACTCTTTATTCCACTCTCATGCAAACATAACCCATGGGGTTCAAGCATGGGCTCATGACTCTCATGGCCATGTTGGGATTAATGGGAAGTAGTACTAAGAGGGGAGGGGTGAATCAGTACCTCTAAAACTTTTAACACTTTTCACCTTTGATCATTAGTAAACAGTCTTTATTGTATTACCGACCATTTCTGATTTTCATCTTATGCATGTAACATTAATTCATAATCTTTAATTGTTTGCAACATTCGTAGGAACATTCATGAAAGTAATAAACACATAACAAAAGATATGATATCACAGAAAACTCTTGTTAGGATTATTAAAGTGGAGACCTGTTAAGATCTACTCTGTTAAGAGCTTTAGCAACACTGATTTAAGTGTGCAATCAGTAAGTGATTTACAATAGGACTGTTAGGTCCACCTTTCTTGAAAGGATATCTTAGGTGTACTAAACTAGTTAGAATGAGTACAATATGTTTGACCTGACTATATGAAATCTATTATTTATGATCACAGATCCATTAAAGCTCTCATAATATGAATATCACCTATAGTGATTGATGAATACCTTTTCTTTGCTCCTTGGTAGCCTGTGTTCTATTCTTGAAAATGAGTTGGTCCTTTTCTATCCTTCTGCATGAATTCTCTTTTTTGATCCTTAGATTCTCTCAGTGGCTTCAATCATCATCGAACAACATGTTCACAATAGATTATCTATTTATACACATATTTGACCTATTCTAGAATCATGCATTACAATGTTAACTCTAGATCCAAGGTATACAAATTGACCTTGATCTTTTAGTTTGCATGTTTTAAAATAGTTAAACTGATTAAAACAATAATAATTACATTGCTTCCTTCGCACATAATGGATTTAAAAAAAATCAAGAAGCTAAATATACAACTTCATTATTTTATCTGATGTGGAAAGTCAGATCCAGTTTTTGTGGGATGTAATTGACTGTCGGTTCTTGCTCGTCGGGTTGAACTGAAAGTTTGTCGGTGTTTGTTTGTTGAATTGATCATCGGGTTCCCTTCATCTGTCAGGTTCCTCTCTTTTCTATTCCGTCAGGTTGCACTGTTGTTACTCATCGGGTTCCTTTATCCTTTTTGTCATCGGGTAACACTGAATAGTGTTTTTTGTGATGCTTTGTACTTGGCAGTATTGGGTAACCTTGGCATTGGGTAGTGTTGTGCCCTATCTATCGGTGTAGTGTAAACCGATGGTGTTGATCATGTTTTTCCTTGTATATACTAATGGTAAAATATAATGCCTTCAATCTCCCCCTTTGACATTAGTATCAAAAACTGATATGTGCATAATAATAAAGCTTTTAGTATGTCCACCATGTCTATATCCTTGTCATTATATGACTCCCCCTAACTGTATGCATTGGTATAGTATAAGTATATGTACATGTATACTTTCCTCTGTACTATACATTCCCTATTCTTTTCTCTTTCAAATGTTTGATTGTACACATCATTTCCTCCTTTCATTTCCCCTTCTTTTATTGTGACTATACATTTCACTTCCCCCTTTATTTGATACTCATGACAAAAATGTACAACTTATAAGATGCCAAAAATGTGACAAAAATGTGTAACTTTCAATGTGTCAAGAATATGTGAGTGGGTGTTCTTCATGTCTTCGAGCAATTTCTCCCATTTTTCTTTCAATAGTTCTAGTGCCATGTGCTCTAGCTCTATTCTTGCATGCATATCATAAATGTTGTCTAGGACAAACATTTTTGGGGTAGCAATTAGTGCTTTTGCCTCTGTCATATGTTTCTATAGTAGTGAGAGTGTCAGTAAGAGTTATGCTTGATGCTCATTTACCTCATCTCTGAACTTTACATCTCTGCAATTTGTATGTCTTGTCTCAATTTTTGAGCTTGCTTGAGTTTCTCATTGTGCAATTTTATTGCCTCTTCAATATTCATGAGACTTTGTGCACTTGTTTGAAGATCAACAACTATTTGTGCTATCTTTTCGGTATACACTTGGGTGATTTGATCAAGCCTGCATAACTTTTGTATCAAGTTTATAGCTTCTGAGATTATTTGATCTATTGTGCTAACCAATTCAGAAAGCTTTACCTTTTGCAATGCCACTTCTTGGCTTATCTTTTCTGCTAGCTTGAACTCATAGTTCTATTCAAGTCTTTCTTCCATAACCTTCTGAGCATCTATGTTCTTAGATGTGATTGCATCTGTGAGTACCAAGTAAAAGCACAATAATATGTCACCCTTTTACAAAGGAAAAGGACAACAACACCAAAACTGTAAAACGTCAAGGGCATAAAATTCACATTTCTGTTGAGAATTTGAAGATGATGTAAACTGATGAAATGTGTGAAATAGGCTGAATTATATGCCTATAAATTTTTTAAAAAAATTGAACCAAAATTAATATGTTTTTTGAAATTTTAAGGTCTATTTTTCATTTCGTGAAAATACTGTAAATCAAGGAGTTTACTTCCCGCCAAATCATTATAAGTAAAACATTAGTTTTTTTTCCAATTTTAGAATATGTTTTAGATGACATGTATAACTAGTGCCAAAAAATATAATGAAGTTTTTTTGATGTATACTTTGCCCGTTATAAGTATTCAAAGTCGAACTTAGTTGAAATCAACCATTTTTGTCTCCCGTCATTTTTCCCCTATCAAAAATATACCAAAAACCATATAAATTACATATTATTGAAGATGACTCTCTTCTCTAGTGTTATCTATGATTTTAAAAATTTTCTAAAATGATTTAGTATTTTTTAATATTATCTGAATCAACGACTTCCAAAAGATTTAATAACCTACATGCAAATTTTAAAACATTCAATGTTATGTAGTTGAAACAATATAAAAATTATATGTCAAGAATCATAGTTTCGAGATCTAGAAAAGGGTACTTTTAGTTTTTTGACATTGTTTAGTTTTAGTAGAGAAAAAACCAGTAGAAGTACCAGCTTGTTGACTTGGTGTGTTTTTGGAGGTTTGGTTGGCAACATGGCATGCCACCTAGGATGACTCGGCTGAGTATAACTCAGCCGAGTAGTACTCGACTGAGGGTGACTCGGCTGAGTCTACCTAAGTGGTCGGCCACCTGCGAGAGGTCGTGTGGGTGACCCACCCTTTCAATTTGAAAGGTATATATAAAAGTTGTTTTTAAAAAAAAAAATATCAATTGTGAAATTAAATCCTTATTTAGGAATATATTAAGTTTATGAGGAAGCGAAAAGGGCATTTTCTGACCGGAGGAGTGTGACTTTACAATTTTTTTAATAAAGAAGGATTCTGAAAGCAAAATAATTTTTTTGCTTCTATTTGATAAATGGGAAATAAAAGGACTAGAACAAGGAAATATGATCGTAAAAGGAATGACCAAATGAAAGGTGATACAAAACTTATTGAAGAGCAACCAGTCAATGTTGAAGAAGAACCTATCGATGTTTAAGAAGGTGCAACTCAACTAGGAGAGGATATTGGTAGTAGGAGAGGTATACGTATTTATCCTACAATGCAAAATTTGATGGAGGAGATGAATTAGGAATCACTTGTCAGTCAAATTGCATCGGAGCACCTGATATCTGATAGCATTATTAAATTTCATGTCAAAAACATGTGGAAAGAATATTTTGAGGATAAAAATTTGGTGGGAAAACACAATTGTTTGGAAAGTTATTCCGAAAAAGAGAAATGACTCCGGTTTTGGATTTGCTAGGTGTTGATAATAGGAAAATTGGACAAGGAGGTCAAGTAACAATAATTGAAAATTTGCAAGATGCATTGAACATTGTTAACAAGATAGATCATGGAGGATCTAATTCAAATACTTTTAGAAGAGCGTTGATGACTATGATTACTAGTAAGAGATTGACACGCAGAAATCAAGTTTGACCAGTTTCTGATTTACTCAGTGTATCTCGAAGATCTGTTCAGAGATATATTAGGGAGAGAAATGTCTTGGATATGAACATTAAAAAGAATTGGACCTATAGATTTGTAGAGTTCCTCAAAAAGACAAAATTTCTGAAGATGTAAGAAGTCAAATCATTGAATTTGGAACAACCACTCTCATTTTTCTTCCAATAGAAGGGACAATATATAGATTAAAGATGACGAGACCGGTATGAAGATTTCACATCCAAATTTTTTTGTTGATACTACACAAAGTGAACTATTTGAAACATTCAAACAAGAATTTCCAAATGTGAAAATAGGTCAGAGAATGTTTGAGATGTTGCGTCCTTGCTTTGTGTGGATAAATAAGGTTCGTGAAACATTTTGTTGTTGAAATCATGTTGAGTTTCACTTATATTTACAATCATATAAAAAGGTGATGGCGGTACTCAATCTAGACATGGTTCCTGGAAGTACAAAAAAATTAGTGAAATCCATTTTATGTGATAAGTCAGAAGACTTTGATGAATTCAATGTCCAATGTATAAAAAATGAATGCAATGATTGTAGAAATTTACATAAATTTCCTTTACAATTTATTAATATTGATGTTACAACACCAGTCCAGTGGAAGAGATTTGAATATGAGAAATACGAAACAAAGACAGAACTAGAATTAAAAAAATTGCATTGAAGGAGAGTGAATTACCATACCTTCAGTTCATGGATAGATTTTGATCTATGATTTATCCACATATCCAACATTGTCATGGTGCAGGATGGCAAGATAAACAATTTCGTGATTCCAAAAATTGTTTTCCACCTGGTTGTATTCTTTCAGTTGTAGATTTTGCGGAGAACTATAAATTCTCTCCTCAAAAAGAGAACTATATGGTAGATTTTGTAGAGAACTATACATTCTCTCCTCACATGTCTATAGGTCCTATATATTCAGCTGATTA
>MU225105.1:2196646-2236631 GCA_018584345.1 Thuja plicata | reverse complement strand
TTAGGAGCCAACCCTGTTAAAGGTTACAAACACACTGTTAAGTGTGACCTTGTTAGAGGATTTTCAATACATAGGTTGTCACTAAGTATTTGACATCTACGCTACCATCCTTGAATCAGTCTCATGACTGTCAATAGGCTTTATGCAAATCTTACTACCATCCTTGAATCAGCCTCCTTCTAAGACCGTCAATAGGCTTTAGGTAAGACCGGTGCTACTATCATGAGTCAACCTTCTGGTAATCTGTTAGGATATACCTCAATTAAAAAAGACTGTTAAGTCCTGCTCTGTTAAGAGACTTAATGCTTCAATGGTTAAACTGAAAATAAATGACCTATTTCTAATGCAACTTAATTACAGATTTTCAGATCTATTTACTTACAATATCTTTCTGATTAATGTATCAATACAATTCCTTTGTACTCAAATTTTTCTTCTCTGTGATTTTGTGCTTCTCTGTCCGTCGGTGTCTGTAGAATTCTTTAGCTCTCCCTCAGCTTGATTGATCAGGACTGCATGAAGTTAATTCTTCATCAGTTTCTCTTCAGCATCTTCTATCAGTTCACTCCCTCGTGTATCTGATTACTTATCAATCACTCCTGAGAATGAATTATGCTTGTCTCTTAAATAGACATGATTTCCTTAATTCTAGGTTCTTGATTCTTGATTCTTGGCGTGAAAAAAAATCCAGCCAAATTGATTTATGGCTTTAACTCCTGATTTATCTCTTAGTTATCTTCTTTCCAATTGTACAAATCACTTACTTAACTATGTTTGAATAAAACAAATAAAACAACCAGTTAATTCTATCCTTTAGCCCTGCCAGCTAGATATTTTGTCATTTTCTGATCTCTCTGTTCCGTTGGTCAATTCTACAGTTTGTTGTTAGTGAAAACTACCAGTTCCATCGGTGTCACTTTAGTTAGCTTCAAGATCTCTGTCTGTCAAGCATCATTGGATCTTGTTCGTCAGGAAATATTGTTTTTAGCTCATCGGGTATCATGTGATTCTATTTCGTCGGGCAACACTATCTTCTGCTTGTCGGGCATCATTGTGACTTTTATCTCTGTCTTTACCGATGGTGTGCACTCCGCCGATGTAGTCTGTCACTTAGTGAATACTTGATTTTTATGCATTGCTGGAATCATAACCTTTATTCCATTGATTTTATGAAGTCTTTGGCATGACCATATAGATGATATCAAGTTGACATCAATGACAATACAAACCATTAACTGATTTAATGTCTTGCATCATCTTCAACTTAATATAGTCAATCATTTAATCAGTTACATGTCATCAGTACATGTGTTGAAAAATAACATGTTTTTAAATTAAAAAAGTAAAAAATATCTATACATACATATTTAAATTTTAAACAAATTCAATTTACATCCTCAACATGAAACATTCTTTCAAATAAAAGTTAAGAAATTTTAAACACTGAAAATTGCACACATGTACATGTATTAACATAAATATGTACATAATATATGTATGTCCATCTGAACAAAAATATTCATGACATCCCCTTAAGCATAAATACATCAAAAAAAGATTCCATATGTACATAACTTTTAAGTGATTTTAAGATTTTAATATATACAAATTGATTTGTGTAACCTAGTACGTAGGACTTCTAGGGTTTTGTTATGTACTAATTTTGAAATTTGTGTACGTAATGAAAATGTCTAAAATGATCAAGTTGTGACAAAAAGATTTTGTGGCACGTTCTCAAGTAATAAATATAGTCATGTATCCTAAATTAATTCCCTGTAATGATCGCTTCAGATAACTAAAGACTAATTAGATTCATGAAACAAAAGTTATGCTTCTAGTTTATGTTTTGGGTAAATTATATGATTTTAGGCTTTTAAGTTTATGTATAAATGTTTCATAATTTTGGATTTGGGTTTGCGTTTATGTTTCAGAATTTTGGATTTGGGTTTGTGTTTATGTTTCAAAATGTTGTGTAAATTATGTGTAAGTTTGAGTTTGCATTTAGGTTTGGGTTTCCGTTTAAATGTTTTTAAATAAAATCAATTATATGACCTAAATAACTTTATTTCTAGAAAATGAAGAAAAAACCATGACATTACAATGCTAGATAAAAAAATTTATTTTACATATATGTTTAAATACAGTAAAACATTTTAAAAACAAAAAAAAAGGGCCCTACTTGGAACTCGGCCGAGTTTTCTTCCTCAGATCCACACACTCAATCTTAGCCCCTCAATGTGCAAATGAGGGGCTAGCGAGCTATTTTTGGGTTTTTAAAATGCTTCGCATACTCAGCAGAGTATAACTCGATCGAGTAGCTCTCGGTCAAGACTCCCAGGCCATGTAGGCGTCACTCAGCACCACATGGTGCCCACGTCAACTCGGCCGAGTATAACTTGAATGAGCCCCTGAATTTGTCCTTAGGGGTGATAGATTATTGTGCTTTTACCCTACCACTAATTGATCAAGCAAGGGGGTTGTTTGATCAACATCTACATCTGGTACAATTTGTATAAGTATTCCTCTTGCTACTTCAAGTACATTTGTCTCTTTTGTGGCTTTTATCAACTTGTCTTGCATTTCTTTTCTCTCACAAAGTCTTGCATACTTTGTCAATTCAGTTGGATCAAATGTCCTGGGATCACTAACTAGAATCTTAATGATTTCATCCAGAGTGACTGGATTCTTATGCTTGCTCTTCTTCTTCTTTGAGATTTGTGTTTACAAAAATGTAGGAACTACCATTGCTAGTCCATTTTTCCTCTCTGAAGTGCTTGGTGAAGGCTTTGTTTAAGATGCTTCTTGTGTTTTCTACTCAGGGTGCACCTATTGATTTTGTGAAGACTTCTCTCCATCAACCTTTGGTGTCTCTGCAGATTTTTCTTTTGTTTTCTTTTCCATCTCATCTTTCTTTTCTTCTTCACTCTTTTCTCTGCGTGTCCCTTTCTACCTTTTGTGTTTCCTCTTTACTTTGATCAGTAGACTTATCTTTTTGATCATCGATTGCAGCTTGTTCTGCAGTTGTGTCCTTTGTGTCATCTGTGGTGTCTTTTTCTTCATCACCCTTGTCCTTGGGTGTGCTTGTATCTTTTGCATTAGATCCTTCATTACCCTCTAGTATATTGATGGCCTTCATTAATAATGGCATATTTGTTTGTGTGATAGCTTGTGTTGTATCTAGAGTGGTGTCCTTCTCGTAGGTTGGATCTTTTTGAACAGTGACATATTCATCTTTTTGTATTTTCTCTACAGGGTCTGGTTCTGTTATGTCAATGACTGAACTGTCCTACCATGTCTCATTAGCAACATTCCTTTCATTATTCCCTATTGTTTTCAACTCTTTTTTCTTTTCCTAATCCTTAAGAGATATAAATATTACATCATCTTCTTTTTGTGGATCCTTATCAGAGTCATAATTTGTGATTTCTTGAATGTCAAGATCATCCATGACTTTGTCCAAATATATTGGCTCCATATCTTCAACATTGTCCAAAGAAATGTACTAAGGACTTTCTTTATCTTTCTCCTCTTCTCTATGAGGTGTGTCACTGAGAAGTAACTATTCCTCATGACTTGTTGACTCTATAGGCAGATCTAGGAGTTGTCTCCATTTAGTGTCGATCATTGTGTCCAACTCTATGAACTTATCCTCTAGCACTTTGTAAGCTCTTATCTTGGCTACAAATTTTCTTAAGTGCTTCTTTATTATTTCTTTGATTTCCTCTATCTTGGATTCATGAGGCATAAGTGTGACAAGTACCCTCTCCCTTGCATCTCTTTTGGTTTGTAGAGCATATGACCATTGTTGAGATATTCTGTTACCCAGATCTTTGGGTATTTGGTTGACAAATTCAGCTGGTACATATTTGAATTTTATCATTGACCTGATGATTACCTCTTGTATCTTATTTTGATCCTCTAGTTTAAGTGTATCCCATTGTCTGGTTTTCTTATCATACATGGTGCCAGATGTAGCAATAGATTAAATAGCCTCATCAATTGTTTGATTTCTGAAATTTTTCTTCACTACATCAGGCTTGTCTTCTTTAGAATCCTCAATGTTAGCTTTAGTCTTGAAAATTATTTTCCTCCTCTTTGTAGGTGTTTGTTTCTCTGTTTGCTGCTTTATTTTCTTTGTTGGTTGCTTCCTCTTATAGGTCCTTACTTGAGCTTTCTTAAGAGGTGTGGTATCGGTCTTTGTAGTTTGAATCCTTGTCCTCTGTTTCTTCATAGGAGGTGGAGGTGTATCAGACTCAGTTGCCTCAGATTTTGATTTATGCTCATCTTGCCCTTCACTGATGGTACCCCGTTCATCAATTTCCTCTATTTGTTCTTATTCCTCCTCATTAACCGATATAATGTTTTTAAGATTCTTAACCATCTTATTCTTCTCGTTGACACTCTTTTTTATTTCTAGGCCTCTTTTTATCTTTGACCTGGCCTCTTCATAAGTGCCAAACCTTGTTTGTTTGCTATCAATTGGCTAATTGATCAATGTATCAATAGCATTGGTTGCTTGATCTATGTTGATTTCATAATCAAGAGGGGCTAACCAAGATGTCCTTGGTACAACCGGTTTTATGTGGGTGAAGTTTGTATCCTCCAAAAATATATCTTATCCCTATGTTTTTCAATCAGTTGCTCAGGAATCCTTACTCTTTCCATCATCTTTTCCTTGAATTCAAGGAAGTATGCATTCATAACTAAATCAAAGTTATCCCCTAGTGACTTAATAAGTTCACTAATTTGTAGTATCACCGGGTTTGTAGTATCCCATTTCATTTTTCCTACTGAAGGAAAGTATTCTTGACAGTAGAAAAATATACACATGATAAGTGAGCCAAACTTACATGTGTTAGTCTTTGCATACCTTATTGTGTTCATGTTCTCATCAAGTTGCTTTAGCAGGATCTCACATAGATCCATCTGTATTCCCTTCAAGTCACTATCTTGTAAGCTGTGCTTACTTCTGTTGAAGCAATGTTGTTAAGCCTACTTTCCTGAAATATCTTGTAACCAATAACACATGTACCGAATCTCAGTTCTTCATTGGTGATGGTGTTAACCTTAAGGCATCTATTATCCCACATAGATTTTGTAAGATTTTCAACTTCTAGCCTGGATGGATGCTAATGTTCCTTAGGCTTGTCGGTTATTGGATAACCAGTGACAACATGAAGGATGTACTTAGTGATTTTCTTGGGTTGATCCAACCACAACTTAAGATCATGCATTCTTGTAAGTACCAACCTAATCCAGTAGGTTTTGAAGTCCCTCAGGAAATATAGGGCATTTGTTATTCCCTTTACTTGCAGATGCTTATGTTCATCTTTTAGGTTTCCTTCTGCATCACAAAGCTTCTTGTAAGCTTCATCCATCTCTAGATCACCTATTTCGGAAATCTTATAGTGAATGTAGGACCTTACATCCTCTATTAGCAAAACATTAGGTGGAATCTTAGGAAATGTGTCAGTTTCATCGGGTTGCAATGCAATATTTGGGCATATCTTATACTTGGGCACCATGCAGGTGTTTTTCTTAATTAACCTAACCATATTCTTCTTATCATTCTTGATCTTTGCACTTTTTGAATTGGTTGGCATCATTTTTCAAGTTTAGGGCTTTCTTGAAAATTTAGGACTTTCTTGAAAATAACAACAAAGTTCTTTCGGTGCCGTCATTACTTACTTCAATTTGTGATACTGGTAAATAATCTGTTTACTGTGTGCTGGATTGATTCAAGGACACTCTGCTATCTACTCTTATATCACTTTATTTTTTTCTCTGCTTTTTTCTTCAAATCGCGGGTGTAATTTATAGGCTCTCCCATTGAGTATTTATAGATTTTTGCCCTAAGTCTATCATAAATGCTCAACGACTCATCAGGTCATGAAGATGTAGTTCGTCAGGAAGAATTTCAAAATCTTTGTCGGTGTTGTCAGGATGGTCAGGATGGCTGTTAAGATTTTTACTTTCATCGACGAATATCGGTGTTCTATCATGAAAAATTTAAAAAATTTCTACCTTACAAATGGGTGTCGGGTTACATTGGCAACTTAGCCATTTTAAGTGTTGACCGACAATTCTCGGTAAGTGTAGACAGCTCATCATTTATATACACCGATGACTTTTGGTATGTGTTTACTGATGGGGTTTTTTTCTCAGAATTTTAACAAGTAACATAAAATTCATCTTTATTTATGCAGATTTTTACTATGTATCAATTTGTATAATGGAACTGATACAAAATATGACTAGGTGTAGTGCAGTTCCATACTTATTTGTTCATCTCAAGTGGGGGTGGTGATTTCACTAGATCCATTGGATGGGGTGTCACCATTTTCATTGCTTGGTCCAGCTTCATCATTGCTTGAATATTTTCTCCACATTTTTTCTCTAGCCCTTCGGATATCTTCAATGGTGTTTCCATTGGGATATATGCTTATCTTTGCCATTCGGTCTTTACAATATTTCTTGAGATGACCAACTTTGTGATAGTGTAAGCATGCCATTTTGGGGTTTGTCCAGCCTCTAGACCTTTTGGTCCATGCTCTCATGCAGTTTGCATCAATGTGACCATATCTACCACATGTTGTATAGTTTGTCCAAGTATTGTAGTCCCATACATATTGATTACCAATTCTCTTTGGTTGATATGGAGTTTCTTGACCTTTAGGCTTCCATGATTGCCTTTTCTTTTTCCAGCATTCATTAGTTGTGTGCCCATTCATCTTGCATGTAGGATAGTATTTTTCCATGCAGGTTTCCTGCTTTAGTTGTTCCATCTTAGACTTATAGTCATATGCTTTATGTCATTTCTTGTTACATTTATAATAGAATCCTATGAATGAAGATGCAGATTTAGGAATACCTTTCATTTTTCCTCTACACACATTTGATGTGTGGCCTTGCTTTCCACAGTTTTTGCATGTCAGCTTTCTTGGTCTTGGATTTTCATAGACATTCTTTGAATTGGCTAGATTTAATAATTCTTCATTTTTGGTAAAGCCTAGACGGTTGTTGTTGTTGACTCTTTGTTCTCCTTTGAGAAAATCATCCATTATTTTATTTATTTCTTCAACCTTTCTAATAATTTTATTATGTTGTTGCTGAACTCTAACCTCATGCTTTAGTTTTTCACTTTCTTCTCTTAGTTCACCGATAGCCTGTACTCTTTCAATGAGTTCTATATTTGTTATGTTTTCTTCTTGAATCATAAGAATAATCTGATTTGTAATATCATGGTGATGCTTAACATTTCTTTGTATTTATAACTCCTTTTCTTGTAGCTTCTCTGTAATCTTCCTTCTATCATCAATATCTAGTGTTCTTTTTGTTTCAGCTTGTCTAGCAGAACTCATCACATCAATCATTCTTACCATCTGGGTCTCTTGACTGATTTGCAACATCTTTATTTGTTCTATCAGATGTTGATTGATCTCCTTTAGACTTGTGATGTTCTCTTCTGATGTATCTGATGCATTACTTGTATTTGATCTTAAAGATTCAAAGAAATATGGAATCTCTTCTTCTTGATAATATTTTTCATTGCTCCAAGTTGCCATACCTTTTCTCTCATCCAGCAGCTCTCTAATCTTGACTCTTTCTTCTTTATACTGTTCATAGAACATCTGTATCTCAAGATTTTTATTCTCAATATTCTTCTCAAGTTTGTACTTCTCCACTGTATGATCTTTGCTATTAAGCCTTTAAGCTTTCCAAGAAGAGACTTAGCTCTGATACCAATTCTTGGGATTAATGGGAAGTAGTACTGAGAGGGGAGGGGTGAATAAATGCCTCTAAAAATTTTAACACTTTTCACCTTTGATCATTATTAAACAATCTTTATTGTATTACTGACCATTTTTAGTGTTCTTCTTATGCATGTAACTTTAATCCATAATCTTTAATTGTTTGCAATATTCATAGGAACATTCATGAAAGTAATAAACATATAACACAAGATATGATATTGCAGAAAACTCTCGTTAGTAGTATTAAAGTGGAGACTTGTTAAGATCTACTATGTTAAGAGGTTTAGTAACACTGATTTAAGTGTGCACTCGGTTAAGAGATTTACAATAGGACTGTTAGGTCCACATTTCTTGAAAGGATTTCTTAAGTGTACTACACTTATTGGAATGAGTACAATATGTTTGACCTAACTGTATGCAATCTATTATTGCTGATCATAGATCCATTAAATCTTTCATAATATGAATATCACCTACAGTGATTGATGAATACCTTTTCTCTCCTCGTCAGTAGCCTATGTTCTATTCTTGAAAATGAGTTGATCATTTTCTATCCTTCTACATGAATTCTCTTGTCTAGTCCTTAGATGCTCTCAGTGGCTACAATCATCATCAAACAACATGTTCACAATAGATTGCGCATCTATTTATACATGTATTTGACCTATTCTAGAATCATGCATGACAATGTTAACTCTAGATCCAAGGTATACAACTTGACCTTGATCTTTTAGTTTGCATGTTTTAAAATAGTTAAAATTATTAAAACAATAATAATTACATTGCTTCCTCTACACATAATGGATTTAAAACAAATCAAGAAGCAAAATATACAACTTCAATTTTTTATCTGACATGGAAAGTAATATCCACTTTTTGCAGGATATAACTAAATGTCAGTTCTTGGTTGTCGGGTTGAACTGAAATTCTTTCAATGTTCCTTTGTTGAACTGGTCATTGGGTTCCTCTGTTTATTTTTCTGTCAGGTTGCACTGTTGTTACTCATCGGGTTCCATTATCATTTTTGTCATCGGGTAACACTAAATAGTGTTTGTTAGGATGCTTTGTACTTTAGAGTATCGGTTAACCTTTGCGTCGGGTAGTGTTGTCCCTTATTTGTCGGTGTAGTGTAAACCAATGGTGTAGATCATGTTTTTCCTTGTATATACTAATGGAAAAATATAATTCGTTCAGGGAAAATTTATAATATGAATTTTGATACCCAAATATGCACATTTCCTCTTCTCTGTATCTTCTCGGCTCTATCCCCTGCATGCATTGAACCTCCAATTTTTATCAAACATGAATACTGTATCAATAATAACATTATTTAATTGATGCATACATATAACACTGTCATTTCAACATGCCAAAACCATACCATTTTCTAAATCCCTTGATCCTGCATAGAACATTACTTCAAATTTATATTAAGCAACATGAATATTGTACTTGTTTACTTGACCTCCTTTTTTTTGAAAAATGAACCACCACAGAAACATTGAATTTTCATTGTTGATTCATAACAATGACATGGATACATACTGTGCTACTCAATTCCTATGAATATATGCATAAAAAGATATCAGTGTTTCATGTGCATACTCTCTTTCATTTGTTTTGCAAAAATAGATGCCACTATGTTGTTTTCTTATCTCATTCAATGATATCAATACCCCAAACAACATTGATATGAAGTATTTGTTTAATGCCAACAGTTTATAAAACCATGCACATGCTTTTTCTTGTCTTGACACAATGTGATTGTAACTTTTGTAAATGCACATTAGTTTATACAACATTAAGAACTCTTTATTTTTTACCTATCCTTGCACATTATTTCTTTTAGTAACTCATATGTAGATTGTTAACACTGTTATTTATGTTCACTCTTTGCAAATAATACTATTATGTAAACATAAACATCAACATGTGCATGCACTATAGAGTAATGATAACATGATTATCTGTAAGTATGCATTTTCCATCATTGAATCTAATTCAAATGACCATTTTTGCATCTGCATACTTACTATAACAACATCACATTCAATTCTTCTTTTATGATGACAGTAAACACTTTTACCTCCATTTATGCATGTCTTTTCTTGGGAACCATTCGTTTCCCATGTGTCTCCTGCATCATTATTGTATCATCCTTCATGAGCTATATCCTCTTCTTCTGCATCTGCATATAGTACTAGATCATAACCTAGTAATGCACACATCTTTCTTATATGTAATGCACCTTGTGAAGTTCAAGCATGGGATTTTGACACTCATTCCATTTCCTTTATTATCTGCATTCAGTTAATCTTTATCCACTTAGTTCACACACATCACAAATCAACATGTTGGGTCAGCAACTAAGATGAGCCAATCAATATTTGTGTGTGAGTGCCATATGATATGACACTCATGTATGAATGTTGATTGGTTGGTTTGTGTTTGTTAACCTAACATGCTGATGTCATTCTAAAAAAATGGTTTCTCAGATTTACGACCTAAGTCCCTTTGATTCAAATTCTTCTGGTTCTACAAATAGTAACTCTTTGACAAAATGCAGAATAATAACCATATGCAATAAAAGGTTTCATTAAGATATGTCCCTTTGATATTTTTTATTCAGTTGATGCTGAGGTATATCTTGGTTTTGTATTGATGTTATTGGTAAATTTTCAGCTTTGAAAGTCCAATTTTTCTATGCTATTTTTGTTCATGTATTGCTTATATCTAATTTTGATCTAATATTTCTTTCCCTCTATGATGCAGGACAAGACCTTAGACCTAATATGGAGAGCTGACACAAGGATGGACAAAAGACCTTATGAAGACTCGACAAAGGCAAACAACCAGCAACAAATGGAGACACCCTACAAGGCAATGCATGGACCCCTACTCATGATTTTGTCATGCTTTCTATTCTGTAATTACCTCTAAGTTTTTGAATCCAAAATATGTAACATGGAAACATTATTTGCATACTACATTCAGTTTGAATGCACAATGTAATGACAAATTTATGAAATTTTGAATTTTGAACATGATCAATACTTAGAATACAAATTTTTGATAGTATGAATGCAATAGCAAGATTTTCATTATCATCTTCTAAAAAGAAATGTTGAAGAGGTGTACCTTTATGCAATTTTTTTATGTTTATGATTGTTATATTGTAATGTGTAAAAGTAGGGTAACAATTCTGGTGACCTCTACTAGATTTCTACCTTCTAGACATGAACTTTAGACCTTATTCCTAGGGAAAAGGAGCTACAACCTAGGAAACTAAAGAAACCTTATTGAAAAACAAATGCAACCTAGACCTAGGACTCATGCAACTTAATTAGGACCTTGTGCCAAGAAGGCACTTTATTGAAAATGAAAACTAAAGACCCCTACTGCTTGACAACACTTATTGAAAATAAATTAAGCTAGAAGTACTAATTCTCAAAGAAGAGCTTGAGGAAGATCCCATTGACTAGGATAGGAAAGATTTCACTGTCTGTGGTAGACAACTGAAAAGCATTGTTCTCTTTACATTCAACAATGACAAATGGGCCTGACAAAAAAATATCAAATTTATCATGTTTCCCTGGTCTGCTCTTTAGTACATCCCATTTCAGAACTAGGTCACCTTCGTAGAACTCTTTATGAGTTGCCTTTTTATCAAAAGATCTCTTAGTTTGAGTCTTCCTTAGCTCACTATTCCTTAAAGTTGTGCTTCTTTGATCCTCTAGCTGCAATAATTTAGCATACCTCAACATAAGAGGATCTTCTTCCTCAAACAGTAACATTTTATCAGCCAAATGCATGTCTGGAAACTCAGTAGAAATAGGTAACCTTACTTCTTTACCATAAACCAATAAATAGGGTGATCTTCTAGTGACCTGCTTTGGAGTAATTATATCCAACCACAAAGCTGCCTTAAGTTTAGTAAGCCAATCCCTTTTGTTTTCATGTAGATTCCTTTTGATAATCCTTATTAGGTTCTTGTTATTAGACTCAGCAAGACCATTACTCTGAGGATAATAGTTAGAGGATGTGTTTAAATATATCCCATTTATAACAGCCCATTTTGTTATTCTAGAACCAACAAAATTCAATGCATTATCTGAAATAATTGAGTGAGGTACTCCAAACCTGGTTATAATGTCTTCATAAAAGCTGAGAACAACAGATCTGGTTGATTCCTTTAATGCAATGGCCTCTATCCATCTTGTAAAGTAGTATGTGGTAGTTAAGATGCATTTGTGACCTACACTAGAATTGGGGTTAATTGGACCTATGAAATCCACTTCCCACTTGATAAATGGTTGTTCAACAATGATAGGCTTTAGTGGCAATGCTTCTAGCCTTTGTTTTCCTGCAAATAATGCACATTTTTTGATATTTTCTTGCCTAAGAATGGGCATATTTGAATAGATCAGGGCAATAATATCCTCCCCTTAATATTTTCCATGTTGTAGTTCTAAGATTGAAGTTCCCTCCACATGCTCCATCATGGAATTCAAAAAGAATTTTGTTTTTATCAGTAGTATCAATGCATTTCAACAACATTCCAGGATAATCTTTTCTATAAAGCATACCATTTATCAAAACATAAGGGACATATTGCAATATGAAATACCTCCTTTTGGCTTTACTAAGATCAATTGGGCATTGTCCATTTTGCAAAAATCTGCTCATATCAGTCAACCAACTTGCTAGTTGATCATCAAGGAGAGGAGTGTCTTGCAGCAACACAACCTCATTACTATCTTCAGCCCCCTATTCTTCTTTCTCTGCCATTTGTGCACACAAATCCTTTCCTCCAACCAGCTTTGTTACATGGATATGAACATCATATTCCATAACTTTTATGATCCAACCTTCCCTCTTTTCATTTACATCCTTATTTAATAGAAAATCTTTGATGCTAGGGTGTGCAACCATAAGGTGAATTCTTATCCTAGAAACAAGATGTTTGAATTTCTTTAAGGATTTGATAACAATAAGTACATGCTTTTCAACAAAATTGTACCTTTGTTCATAATCATCCATTCCTTTGCTAAAAAAAAGTGATGGCTGCTCCAAATTTTCAACACAGCTGAAATAGTATCATAGCCTCCAAAAGCATACAAAATAAAATCTTTAGTAAAATCAGGATTAGCTAAGGTAGGAGTTGATGAAAAGGCCTGTTTGATATGCTCAAAACTTGACTTTCCTTCATTTTTTCACCTAAAAGGTACATTTTTCTTCAGCATTGCAGTTAAGGGTTTTAACAATTTAGCAATGTCTGGAATAAAGCACCTACCAAAGTTAATTTTGTCAATTAAACTTTGTAGCCCTTTCTTGTGTTTTGGTAATGACAGATCAAAAATTGCATGGATCCTTTCAGGGTCTATTCTTGTACCCTCTTTTGAGACTTGGTAGCCTAGAAGCTTACCTTCATGAACTGCAAAAACTAACTTTTTGGGGTTGAGAGAGATTCCAAAATATCTGCATCTTTGAAGTACTTGCCTCAAATGGCCTATATGTTGATCTGCAACTTTGCTGTAAATGGTAACATCATCTAAATAGACTAGAACAAATTTATACATTAGATTGTTAAAGGCCATATCCATAGCTTTTTGGAATGTAGCTCCTACATTTGACAAACCAAATGGCATTCTTATGTATGTCATTATTCCCCATTTAGTAGTAAAAGCAGTTTTAAATTGATTTTCATCCCTCACTAGTACTTGGTTATAGCAAGAATAACCATCAAGAAGAGAAAATATTTTAGAACCAGAGACATACTATAAAATTTGTTCCATGGAAGGAAGAGGGTGTCGATATTTTAGAGATTCCCTGTTGAGGTCTCTAAAGTGTACACATAATCTAATCTCCCCATTTTTCTTCCTCACCGGGACTAGATTTGAAACCTAAGATGTATGCTTGATCGTAAAGATTATACCACTATCTAGCAATTTATTGAGCTCTTTGAGCATCAAGGGCTCTAACTTGGGGTTAATTGGCCTTTTCCTTTTCCTAATTGGCCTTGAATTGGGTTCTAATTCAATGGTGTGTTGGGTTAATCGAGGGTCAAACCCTTTTAAATCAACATAATCTCATGTAAAGACATCATTGAACTCTTTAAATAAAGCAATAAGTAGTTCCTTCTCTTGAGGGGAGTTGACTTTATCCACATTTAAATACTTATATCTAAATATTTCCAGCTCCTCATAGTGATCCTCTTTGATTAGCATGCTGGTTTTATTCCTTTTAAACTGATCATTAGAGTTAACAAGGGACTCCAAGATGACTAATCCCTTAGGCAGCTTATTAGAATTCAATTGTATGATCTGGTCCTTAAATTGAAGTTTTATTTTTTTGTCCTTGGAAGCTACAAAGCCATCTATGTCTGTCATAAAGCTTAAGATCTTCTCATCAGTATTGAAAACCTACCAATTAAGGTCATTATCTGGGATAGATGGCCTAAAAACAATCTAAATATGGGATTGATCAGAATCTACACCATTATTTTTAGAAATAATAACTTGAGCACCAATAGCAGCTAACCTATCAGCCTATTGGTTTTTACTTCTTGGTACAGAAATTAGATTGAATGCATCAAAACCAGCTAGAATATCTAATACTCTAGATTTATCTAACTTCAAGAAATCATTTTTTACAGCATTCAAGCCTCTCAACTGATTGACTACCTATTCACTATCTCCAAATTCTATTAAAGACCTAATATTTCTCTTTCTTGCCCACTCCAATCCCTGAATCAGACTTTTATATTCAGCCACATTTTTAGAACAAGGAAATAACAATCTAAATGCAGCATAATATTTGTCACCATCTGGAGACACAAGCATAGCCCCTGCATTAGCTCCATCCTTGTTCTTAGATCTATCAAAATATAAATCCCAAAGTTGATTAGGCTGTTCCAAATCAACACTTTGGGGTTTTACCAAATTATGAATAACTGAATCAGATTCTACAATCATATAATTACCAAATCTATCATCATAAATAATAGTATCTTGGGTGTTAAAGGAATTACCAACTACTCATTCATTCAATAAAATATTAGGGATGCCTTCAATCTGAGTATCAAAGATCAAATAGTCTTTGAGATTATCAACATCTATGATCACACAACTAGCATTAATGGAACTTGGAATGTATGGCTCAATGTGATCCTTGGTCAACTATTCTAATTTTATGGTAACTTTTGCACCATATCTCATTCTAAACAATATATGAGACCAATCAGATGAGAAATATCCTCCTATTTTTGAAGTAAAGTCTCTAGATAAACACATGGAAAAATAAGGACGCGGATCTATAACATAGATGTCTTGGAAAATAGAGAAATTGGGACAAGCATGCAGGGTCAAACTTGCATTTTTAACAACACCTAGAGTGTATATTGATGAACCATCTAATTGAATTACTCCTTTATCAAGAGGTTCATACTTCAAATCAAGCAGATCTACAATCTTTTTAGGCATTACTATGCTGGTTGCACCACTATCAACCATACAATAATGTACTAATTTATCCTCCATTATCAAGGACACATAAAAAGGAGGTGGCTTAACATTTGAAAATTTCATATCATCCTTTATTGTTGTCCCCTGAACATCTGCAACCCCTGAATTAGCCAAAACAGTCCTTGAAGGCTTATTTAGGGCTTCTTGTGAACTTGTTGTCCCTTTTGACAGCTCTTCTTTCAATAAATCAACTTGCCCTAGAATGGCTACTAAATCCCACATAGAAATAGAAACATTCATCTTCTTAATATTATCAACAATATTATAGGGAACAACAAACTGTACCTTTTGAGGAGATTTACCAATGGTCCAATCTGTTTGCTTCATATGTTGTTGTTCTTTGTTTGCAAGAGAGGAGTGATCTTTTAGAATATAAATAGGAGGAATGAGTGATGATTGATTTGTGGCAGCAATCTTAGCATCTGACTTCTCTGACTCTAGATCTCTCCTCTTGTCTCTTGTGTTTTCTGATATAGGTGAATCATTACTCACTCCACAGAACTCTTCCTCTTGCCAATTTAGAAACACTGTGTCTAGAGTAGTTAGATCCGGTTGTTATTGAGTATCTTCAATGGATGTGGTCGGTTGTGAATCAATCACACTTTGAACCATTAGGGCTTTATTAAGCACTCCATTAGTGCACTTAGACTAATTTTGGGGTTCCCCACAAGGATAGCACCACTCATAATGACCAGCAAGGTTATTTTGGTTAGGAACAATATCCCTAACAGTATTAAGAAGTGCATGATTATAAGGTCTATAAGGCATTTGGTTCCAATTTTGCCTATTGGTATTGTTATTTCCTTGGTATTTATGCTTTTTGCCTTGTTAAATGGGTTGATTAGGTTGCTGTGATGAAGAACTAGCAAACTGGTTTTGCGTATGGGCTATTGGATTTCCTTGATCTTGCTTCCTTTTAAGGTTTACGAACTCATTTCCAAAGGTTTGTAATAAACTCTCAAACTTTTGTTGGCTGTATTTTATGCTTTGCAACTCATTAGAAGGCGCAACACGCATCATTTCTTAATTTTTATAAGATGGTAATGGAGCCAGAGGCAGGGTAATCAATGACATATTGGATTGGATGCTAGGAAAGAAAGGCATAACTAGCCTAGGAGCTATCTTCCCTACCTGAATAAGGATATTTTCTACCCTAATTGCAATATCAAAAGCTTGAGGTAAAGAAGTCCCCCCCATAGATTGGATCATAACTGAAATATCACTATTCAGACTTTTAAGGAAGTACAAAAAATCATTTTCAGTAGAAGGTCTTACCATGGTAGAAATCCTATTCCAAGTCTTTTAAAAATGGAGATTGAAATAAATCATCTCTTCTTTTGGAGCCCTTTTAATAGTAGTTAGTTGTTCCACCAAAGAAAGATTGTCAGTTTTTTGTTCAAAAAATTTGGATAACTTCTCACCTAGTGCATCCCATGTAGAAATCGGTCCAACTCTGAGAGTTCAAAACCATTCCAATGCTTTACCCTTCAATGATGTAACTAATAGCCTCAAATATAAATCCTCCTCCGTGATATGATGAACATTGCAAAGAGAAGAAACATCTCTTATGTGCTTAATGGTTGTTGTTTGTCCTTCTCCAGTGAAAGATGGTAATCCTTTCAAGGCTGCCAATGATATGTGTTTATGATTGGCAATCCTCAAAGGGTTGCCTTGATCAAATGGTACAAATGGAAGTTTTCTAGCCATTCTTGGTGCTGCTGCAACAGAATTTGAAGATGCTGGTTGTTCTTCTTCTGTTGGTTGTTCAAGAAAAACTTGGAATT
The DNA here is from genome assembly GCA_018584345.1 of Thuja plicata. Taxonomy (NCBI): domain Eukaryota; kingdom Viridiplantae; phylum Streptophyta; class Pinopsida; order Cupressales; family Cupressaceae; genus Thuja; species Thuja plicata. Next base: position 2,219,570 of record MU225105.1, on the reverse strand, counting down.
GAAGTGCCGAAGGATTTTCCAAAGATTCTTGATCTGAATCTGGTAAATGAGTGTAGTAAGTGGGAGGAGCTGAACTTCTTTCAGATCTTCTTTTCCTTGGTCTTACTGGCTTCCTACCCCTTGCTACAGGCTGGAAGGAGAGCTCTTTCAGACTTCTAGGTTCTTTGTGCAAATTTCTTCCTTTCCTAGTATGTGATAACTGCAAATACTAAACGCTTTTCCACTCCTTGTTTGGATTCTATTCATGTATCACAAGGAGTCTCACCGGGTGTGCCAAAAATTGGTAAGGCCAAAAAATATCACCCTAACTCAAGCATTAGGGTATACTGATATTTCATGGTAACAATGGAAACCTTCCTGAGTTGTGTGTGGACTCTGACTAAGAATAAATCTCTAGATTCTATGCTAGTTCCTATTGGCTTTGGGGTATCAATAATTTACTTCTTTCTTCTAATTTTTTGAAAGGAAAGGAATAAGTTTTAACTAAAAATGAATGAACAAAAATTTAAAATGTGATACACCAAATAGGATTCAGACTTCTCAAAGGTTCAAACTAATATCCACTTGACATACCCTAATGATTTCTACAAAATCATTCACTGTCCAATACATAGGCTAACTTGAATATCACTACTAGGGATCTCACCACAAATAATGATAATCATGCTAACAAACATGCAAATTATGAAAAATGGTTATATCCTACAATCTAGAATAGGAATCAAGACAATTCAGTAATCTATATTATAGATACATTACACTTCAATGCAGAACATTGAAAAGGATTGATAACAAAGACCATAAAAAGGTGTATGAATAATGGGGCTACCTTTATTCTTATCAAAACTGTGACTAGTTACATGAGAAAGTTTCAGAAGAATAGAAAGGAATACATGCATCCTCTTGCACAAAATTGATACTAAACATGAACAAAAATGGATACAAAATGCATACAGAAAGTCTATAGGAACAAATAGCTCACTAAAAGCACCTTCTCTCTAAATTCTAAACCCCTAACCTCAAATCAAAAGCTCAGCTATATAGCCCATGAAGCCAAATTTGAAAATCATTCCTCCCTCCAAAATCCCTCTAAAATAGCATATTACTAAACTTAAGGCATAATTAGTGCCCAAAATTTATCCCTAAATCCAGCCCATCTAAAGTTGGTATTTAAAGATTTACATCTTTTACATAATTTTACCAAATCCTAATAAAAATACATCACAAAACCTATTACATTCTAACCCATAACATAAACCCCAACTCCATTTGCATAAAAACCCTAACTCGTAGCACAAACCCGATGCCATAGCTAAGCTAATCAAGCCTAACTCGATCACAGATAATGATCAACATGACCACACCCACTGTAAAATATCTCTCATCTTCGTGGCAGCTTGGGGGTACTATCGTGGCACTACAACTAACATGGAATTAACTTCCTTTGTCAGTGGACTTGAAAGTTTGCAAAAAACACAGTCATAATGTATTTTTGCATTCCATTTGCATTTTTTATTGGAGGTAATGTTTAGTATTTTCATCTTCTCTATGTCACCATGCTTGTGGTTGAATTTGGAGTTTGAGTTTGATACCATGATGTATGGCGCTGTCTGTGGATCTTCCTAAGAATCTCAGGATTCTTCTTGTGTGAACTCAGGCTCTCCATGTAAACTGAGAGAAAAAAAATGTATTCCATAACACATGGCGTTCTATCGGTGGATTTTTATTTGAATGGAAATGGGGTTTAGGCACATTACTTGGAACTGGAGTGATGACTCAAAGATCTGAGATCTCAGGCTCTTGATGAAGTGGGAGTCTTGAATGTAGCTTTCATTTGGAGTTTTAACTCTGAAATCTTGGGCTCTCTGCATGTTGAACTTCTGTAGCTTTACTTTGAATTTCATGCCATGACATATGACACTTCTTCTGTATCTGTTGAACTTGGCTTCTACTCACTGAGCTAGTCTCCAACCTGTGTCTTCATACCATAACACATGGCACCTTGTATGCATCTGGACTCCACCATGCTCGACATTTAACACCCAGATAAGTTACTTTGATGTTTACTCATTCTGTTTTGAATCTTTACCTGAGATAGCTATTATTTTGGTCGACATGTTGTAACCTTTGCAATACTAGTTAAGGTTTTGGGTTTTAATGGGTCTCCACCTTTCATGGCACACAAATCTGGGTTTGGGTTTTACTCTTTGTTGATTCCCTCTTTTGTAGCATGAAATCTTGAGCTTTACTTTGAGATTTTCTCTGTTTGTAACCAATTGTTACTCTCCTCATGATTGTAGACTGTTTGTTGGTTGAATGACAACAAAATCTGAATACCCACATGGCTTATCCTGTACATCTAGATGTAAACTCAAAAAAATATGCAAGTTTTCATTCTATTGCTGAGAAATGAACTTGATCTATTATGTCGGCTTCATTCAATGTTTCCTTTAAAGCACGACAACATTTTTATTTGAACATAAAAAATCTTGATTGTTGAGGCCGCGAGAATTTTCGTTGAACTGAGAAACATTACATGTTTGATTTGCATCATTATGTAACTTGTGCTTTTTCTGAACTCTTTCAAAATGTGGTTTCTTTTTGCAAGAAAATAGAAGTTAATAGAATATAAATACACTATTTATTCCACTCTCATGCAAACATAACCGATGAAGTTCGAGCACAGGCTTGTGACTCCCATGGGAAACATTTATAACATGAAATTTGATACCCAAATATGCATATTTCCTCTTCTCTATATCTGCTCGGCTCTATCCCCTGCATGCAGAGAACTTCCAATTTTTGTCAAACATGAATATTGTATCAATAACAACATTGTTTAATTGATGGATACACATAACACTGCCATTTCAACAAACTAAAACCATACATTTTTATTAATCCACTGATACTGCATAGAACATTACATCAAATTTATATTAAGAAACATGAAGATTGCACTTGTTTACTTGACCTCCTTTTTTTTGGAAAATGAACAACCATAGCAACATTGAATTTTCATAGTTGATTCATAATAATGACATGGATACATTCTATGCTACTCAATTCTTATGAATAGATGCATAAAAAGATATCAGTGTTTTATGTGCATACTCTCTTTCATTTGTTTTGCAAAAATAAATTCCACTGTGTTGTTTTATTATCTCATTCAAAGATATCAGTACCCCAAACAACATTGATATGAAGTATTTGTTTAATTTCAACAGTTTATAAAACCATGCATATGCTTTTTCTTATCTTGACACAATGTGATTAGTCACTTTTGTAAATGCACATTAGTTTATACAACATTAAAATATCTCTATTTTTTTACCTATCCTTGCACATTGTTTCTTTTAGTAAATCCTATGCAGATTGTTAACACTATTATTTATCTTCACACTTTGCAAATAATACTATTATGTAAACATAAACAACAACATTTGGATGCACTATAGACTGATGATAACATTATTGTCTATAAGTATGCATTTTCCATGATTGAATCCAATTCAAATGACCCTTTTTGCATCTGCATAATTACTATAACAACCTCACCTTCAATTATTCTTGTATGATGACAGTAAACACTTTACCTACATTTCTACATATCTTTTCTCAAGAATGCTTCATTTGCCATGTGTCTCTTACAACATTATTGTATCATCCTTCATGAACTTTATTCTCTTCTTCTGCATCTGCACATATCATTAGATCATAACCTTGTAATGCACACATCTTTCTTATATTTAATGAACATTATGAAGTTTGAGCATGGGCTCGTGACACTCACTATATTTCCTTTATTATTTGCATTCAGTTAATCTTTATCCACTTAGTTCACACACATCATAAATCAACCTGTTAGGTCAACAACCAAGATGAGCCAATCAATTTTTGTGTGTGAGTGCGATATGAGATGACACTCATGCACGAATGTTGATATTTTGAATTGTGTTTGTTAACCTAACATGCTGATGTCATTCTGAAAAAAGGTTTCTCAGATTCAAGACCTAAGTCCCTTTGATTAAGATTCTTCTAGCTGTACAAATAGTAACTCTTTGAAAAAATGCAGAATAATAACCATATGCAATAAAAATTTTCATAAAGATATGTCCCTTTGATATTTTTCATTTAGTTGATCCTGAGGTATATCTTGTTGTTGTATTGATGTTATTGGTAAATGTTCAGCTTTGAAAGTCTGATTGTTGTATGATGTTTTGGTTCATGTATTGCTTAGATCCAATTTGGATCTAATATTTCTTTTCCTCTATGATGCAGGATAGGACCTTAGACCTAATACGCAGATCTGACACAAGGATGGACATAAGACCTTATGAAGACTAGACAGAGGCAAACAACCAGCAACAAATGTAGACACCCTACAAGGCAATACATGGACCCCTACTCATGCTTCTGTCATGCTTTCTATTTTGTAATTACCTGTAGGTTTTTCAATCCAAAGGATGTAACATGGAAACATTATTTGCATACTACATTTAGTTTGAATGCACAATGTAATGATCAATTTATGAAATTTTGAATTTTGAACATGATCAATACTTAGAATACTATTTTCTCATAGCATGAATGAAATAGAAATATTTTCATCATCATCTTGTTAAAAAGAAATGTTGAAGAGGTGTACCTTTATTTAATTTTTTGTATTTATGATTATTAGATTGGAATGTGTAAAATTAGGGTAACAAAGATCTTACATATTATTCACTAAACTTTCATTCTTTTGAATAATATCTTCATTAATGTTGTAAATTTTATTAGAAATGATGTCAATGGAAGTAACACCCTTGTCCATGCTTTGAATTCTTGTACCTAGATGCCTAGGAATGAACCATAAGCCTTCTCATTAACAATAACATTTCTCTTTGATTTCACACTACTTTTGGGAGCAGGATGCCTAAGGAAAGGTCCTCTTTTACTTCAACTAGGGCATTCAACTACTTGATTCATTTAGATTTTTTCTCCATGGTTGTGCACATTACTTCCATGAAAACACTCAACTTATTCTAGACCTTATTCATTGAATCTTGCAAAAAAATTATTTGAAGCACATGTCCCTCCTTCAAATCCTTTATACCCTTAGCCAGCTCTTAAAACCTACAAAATATTTAATTCATACCATGTACACATGAAGTATGAGCACTCTTTTGTTTTAAAGAAATAATATTAGTCACAATCCAAGCATACAATGCACTATGACTATCCATAACTACCTTGATTATTTTGTTTATAATCATAGTCTTATAGATAAAATAACCCTTTTCTAAAGGGGTATCTTTACTAGTCTCCACTAGAATTTCAATTTAGATGTCAACTTCTAGATTACCCATAAGTGAGGGCTCCAAAATAGGAAATTAGCAAATTGGATTGATGTCATCAATAGACTTATTCTTGTGTTTCTTCTAGAAGAAGTAATTCCTCCCTCCTCCCACTAAATCGCACCCAGTAGAAAATTGTATCTTACCTTTAGTTGACAAATAAGAAGAATGAACTTATGTTAGGATCAATGATTGTTGCACATTTATGATTAACACAACCAATGATTAATTTAGAAGACTTAAAAGAATAATTTATATGTGTAATTGAAATAACATAACATAAGAAATATAATTATGAGAAGAGAAAAAGAGAAAGTAGAAGGAGACGTATGTTGATTATGGAGTTCATCTTAAAAGACTACGCCTTTGGGTCCTTTAAGTAGAGTAACAAATCCTCAATTGTGTTCCCCATAGTGGTTACAGTGGCTTCAACCTGGACAGCATTGTCTTACACTAGGTTTCAATTTCTACCCTTAGCAAGACAACAATCTTCAAAATCCTAGAAAGGACACTCAACCTCTTTTCAACTCTCTCACAAAACACCACTAACTCATCTCCCCAAATTTTGCCCTTTTTATACACATAATTTACCCACTATGGTTTATAATCAAATGATTTGAAAATATCATCCATATCTCCCAATTTTACATTATCTTTAAAAATTCCCTTTAAATAACATGAAAATCATTTTAAAATAACAAATTCCCTTTATAAAAATCTTATAATATTTTATTAAAACCGAATCCCCCTTAAAATATATGTTTCTAGATAATTTCTAGACTTTATAATTATCATGTTTGAATCTATTTTGTCTGGTTTATCTTCTTTAAAACTAGCCTTTTCCTATTTAAATCCTAACATATGTGGTAGCTTGTTCATGAAGGGGATAATAGTGGGTATGGGAGGTCGACGATTCAAATCGCCTGTCCACCATTTTTTCTTTATAAAGCCATCAAGATTAGTTTAAATAAAATAGATGCACTTTAAATCATAAAATAAGTGTTTGGTACATAATTTTTAATCCCCCAACCTATATTTTTGTAGATATGAACAATGACCACTTTGTAGGGAAAACTGTAGATTCCACATGACACTATCTCATTGGGCCACATGGTAGATTTTAATTTATCATCATTTGACACATGACATTCCCTGATTAGGCCAAGTCAAACATAAGACTAACATGTGTCATATTTTCACTTGTTGTTACCTAGCATGTCATTGCCACTTTGATTTCCATGTTGATTGTATTATCTAACATCACCAAGTAATGTCACCTTTTTTGTAAATTTTAACCATCTGTATCTTGAGAAAACAGACTCTATTTTTCATAATTCAATTTGTGTTGGGTTCAGTTTAGCAATCACTTCAATCTAGCACTGGTGTCTAAAACATTGGGAATATTTGATTTTTTAGTGAAAAATCATCCTATATCAAAGAATCCCCAATTTTCATTACTATTAGTATCATCCATCATAAGGTTCATGTGTACACAATTCAAAAGGGACATAGGCTAAATGCTCTTCATTTGATAGCACAATTCTATGGTGGGTTGGGGTCTCCTTTTTAGGGTGTTTGAATTTTCCTAAATCAAAATAGGATTTCTCTTCAAAGGGGCCATTCTCAAAATCAGTGGAGAAATATTCATAATGGTAAGTCACATTTTATTCAAATTTAATACTACTCCAAACAGTAGGGTTCTTCTGAATTGAAATTAACTTGGTTTAGTCCATGACGAGGAGAATCAAACTCTCATGTATAACCTAAATTGAGGGATTTTTTGCATGAAGTTTAAAACTATGATATTACCACCTTTTTAGAATCTTCCCATCGGGAATTAATAATAGTTTTTTCATACCCTCCATGGCTGGTTCTTTTAGCATTATCCCTTTTCCCCTTCTAAAAAATTCTTATGTCTTCATCTAAACTCTTCGTATCTATATAAAATTTTCTCCATTCCACCAAGGTGTAAGAGATCTTCACAACTAATTCCTCTAATATTTATAGCTCGACCCCATACACCTTAAGCATGCCCTGAGTCCAACCATCTGCAAATGTTGTGGTCACTTGCAATCCAGATCCATGAATTTTCTCAATATAAAGGGTAAGGCTACCCACAAATATCTCACTCCACACCACATGATATTCTCTCTACCTCTTATATACAATGGGATCAACCTTATTGTATTCACCCCATATGTTGTAGAGGGTGTCATAGAGAGCCAAAACTACACAAATACAAAACTAGATGCAAAAAATGAAACTCATGATTGTGGAAATCATATGACACACCATAATAAATGATTGACAAATGAATAATCCATTTCACTTATATTTGAAATTCATGTATATCATTTCTGATAATGTCATCATTTTTAGCATTCATTACAACCATTTCTAATGAGTAATTTAATGTCTCCCGACATTATATCATTAATCCCAAAACTAACCTTATAATATTGTGACACCCCTAGGTTAGCCAAACAATCAATAACCATATTTCTCTAATGATGAACATGGGTAACCTTATAATCTTAAAATGATTTAACAATATTAATATTATCAATAATCAAAGCATTGATTCTCCAACTTGGGGTTTGTTTCACTTCTAGGCAATTGATAATATTAAGCAAATACATTCCAACCATACTTTTTTGAACCCCTTTGAGACTGTCATTTTGAGACCAATATAGGTTGTGTAATCCTGTAGTATGTATGTTCTGTTAAAATGATATGACAACTATAATATATGATTTCATATACACCTCTCACATTACAAGGCATGAAGAAATTTAAACCAAATTTAAACAATTGAAAAACTAGTTAATATATATGTTAAGGCATTTTATGTAATAGCCTTTTTGAAAGAATTATAATGAATCGGCCAATAATATAACAGTTGATAAGTAGTATATAATTTCCACAACAAGTAGGGGATTTCTAATGAATGGTTCAAAATGTACTTGACACTTGGAAAAGCTTTTGTAAATGGAGTTGCAAGCAAAGTGGGTTTAACCATGGAGAAAAATTCATAGTGAAGTGCGCTCAAGATGGAGTAGTAATAGGATGTAAGAAATCCTAGGAGGTCCCAGTACTTCACCTCTATGAGCATCATCTAGATCCAATGAGTGCTAAGTGTTTCATTCATTCTCATGAGAGATGGATTCGTGTGAACCACTACTCATGAAACATGGGACAATTAGTTTGACTTAAAACTACATAGTTGAATCGTGATAACAATATCACAATGTAACACTTTGCAAAATTCTCCTTGTATCACATTAGCTCAATGATAAAATGAACCAGTTAGAAAAGGTTTATAAATAATTGGATCATGTTGTTAAGTTTTTAGATAGCTATAAATGTAATAGCACTCTATGTTGTATGTGTTTTTCAAATGCAACAATCTCTCTTTCATTTATATTGAGAATGAGGATAAGAGAGACATGTCCCTCTTAGCTAGGGAGGATAAATGTCAATACTTATATGACAATTGACAACATTAATCATATGATGTAAGAAATAAAATCATTATCCTCCTGAGTAATCAATAGAAACATAGTTTCAAGATGTGGATTACCTCCATCAGTGATTCTATCAACAAGATCTCAAGTGGATTGCCTCTATCGGTGATTCTATCCACAAGATCTTAGGTGGATTTCCTCCATCGATGATTCTATCCACAATCTCTCAGGTGGATTTCCTCCATTAGTGATTCTATCCACAAGCTCTCATGTGGATTTCCTTCATCAGTGATTCTATCCACAAGCTCTCGTATGGATTTCCTCCATTGGTGATTCTATCCACAAACTCGTGATCTTTAGAGTGGATTTCCTCCATTGGCAATTCTATCCACAAGTTCCCGATGGATTAGATCAATCAATGATTCTATACTTAATCTTCTCAAGCTTTAATTGTGATTGCCTCAATCGGTGATTCTATCCAGAAGTGTTATCTATCATGATCTATTTCAGCCATCACAAGATGTCTATCACAATAGAAGGTCAAGTTATTATATGATCGTCACCTTCCAATAACTTTTACAAATACAACTGATAATTATTTGGAAGTTGTCACTTCCTCATGATTTACATAGGGGTAGGCCCATTAAAAACATGGAGTCACACATATTTCATCCACCATGGCTCGGCGCAGAGGGTGGAAACAAGGATTTCACCTTGAAATTTTCTAACAAGAGAAGAACTCATTGACAAGATATCAATTTGTTGATCTTTTTCATCCAAAATTGCTTAAGATAAAATGTCTGACTCCCTCTGAATCTCATATCAATCTTCTGAGCTCCTCATCCAAATTGACCTCTGAGGTGTCAGACTCCCTCTTAATCTGATATGAATCTTATTTTCCTACAAGAGAATCTCTGGAGAAGATCAAGGTAAACATCTCTTATTGTACATATAGAATTATAGATGACAGAGAGAATACAATGAGTAGATAAATGTAATATTCAAGAATAATAGATACTTATCTTCACATCAACATCCTTGATACAAGTTGATTCAATGAAGGTCCATATACATCAAATCAGAAAACACCTTCTTAGATTATTTGATAGACATCTCCCCTTTGAATCATCTCCCCACTAAGGATGTTGAAATGGGAATGTACCATTGGTTATTATTCCCCCCCCCCACAATGTACAATTCCCATTCTTATATCGTTGAACAATTCTCATGTCTTCTTGTGAAATGAATTGAGTTCTCCAAGAGAGGTGACACTCTATAATTAATGCTTTCTTTATAGAAAGAGACACCCTTCCTTGAATACGTTCTTGTTTGTTAATACTTGACAATGATCATATTATATTAATATATCCCTAAATAAGGATATCTGCTTTTAGGAATTTTACATATACCCGTACACAGTTCATCATAACTTTTAAACCCCACAATTTCTCTCCAATCACTCCAGTGAGATTCTTTAAAATTAGTTTTTCACCAACATATTCCAAATTCAGAAAAAACCAGTGATGGATTTGTGATATATTCTCCCTGTACTGAGATTGTATTTTCTAAGACAGCCACACATTCACCATCAACAAGCTACTCCCTTACGTTTACAGTGTGCATCTGATACTATGTTAATTTTTAGGATAGATGCAAATCTAATAGCACTCTATGTTGTATATATAGGAGTGTATACTATTCCAAAGTCATATAAACTTCTCTTTCCATGCACAAATAATATTGGATAATATGAAGCTCTATCTATAGGCATTAAAATATGTATAGAATTAAAAGTGACAAAATTACAAGTCTATGGTGACTCTCAATGTGTGATAAATCAAATCAATGATGACTACCAGATAGAATATGACAATTTGATGCCTTATAAGACAATGATAGATGATTAGAAAAAGTTGTTTGTCTTAATAAATTTTGATCAAACACCAATAGAAAAGAACATAGAAATAGTTGCCATGGGGAATTTAGATTCTCTTTTACAAGTACCAGAGCAAAGTGCTAGTTACAAATTCCTGGTGGAAGATTTGTTAAAAGCCACATTTGACCTTCCTGATTTTCAAATCATTTTCTTACTATTTGGGCATGATTCCCAATGGTATGGACCTATTTATACCTATTTAAAGGACCACGCTTTACAATTGGACCAATCTAATAATTTAAAGATGAAATTTTATATGCCAAAATTCTTATTATACCATCATTTCAAACACATTGTATCATAAGACTCTTGATGTAATACTTCTTAGGCGTCTAGAGATTTAGGAATCAAAAATTGCTTTGTAAGACATTCACGAGGGAATCTGTGGGTCACATTCAAGTGGTTTAAACTTAGCTAAGAAAATTCTTTAAATAGGGTATTATTGGCAAACTATCAAGAAAGATCTTTTCCAATTTGTGAAAGTATGTCAAAAATGCTAATATCACAGAAATATGATTCATGTACCAGCACAAGAGTTACACTCAATGACCACAACTTGACCCTTCTATCAATGGGGGTTTGATTTAATTGGTTTGATTTCATTGTTCATCTTGAACCACATAATTTGTAGATATGGCATTCCTCGTGCTATAATAACTCATGATGGAAAGCAATTTCAAAATAAGGATATTGATGAATTATGTGCAAAGTTCCACATCATCCACCACTCTTCCTCAATTTATTACCCTAAAGGGAATGATAACGTAGAGGCTACAAACCAGAATATCCTTCAAATTTTAAAGAGAACAATTGATAATTCGGGAAGGGATTGGCATGTACAATTGAACCTTACATTATGGGCATACAAAACAAGCATAAGAACACCAACTCAAGTGACACCTTTTTCATTGGTCTATGGAGCAGAGGCTATTTTACCTTTTGAATTTGAGATTTCATCTTTAAGAGTCTCCTTACATGGGTTGCTGATAGATGAAGATTACAAAATTGCTATACTTCAACAACTTGACCTACTAGAGGAACATCAAACACAAGTATATAAACATTTAAAGATTTATCAAAACATAATGTTGAGGAACTACAATAAGAAGATAAAACCTAGAGCACTTCAAATTGGTGACTTAGAGTTAAAAGGGTACCCTAAGGATCAAGCATATAAAGACAAGAAGGGGAATGGGAATAAAATTATATAGGACCTTTCGTTATCATGTGTTCCTTTGGAACATGGACATATAAGTTAGCTAATTGTGATGTAGAAGAATTTAAAGAACCTATCAATAACATCCACTTAAAGAGGTCTTATAAATAAATTAGATAAAAGTGTATAGGATGAAATAGTATCAGATGAGAGTATCATATGAGAAAGCATCAATTTTTGAAGAATGAAAAGAGATCCTAAGAAAAATTCAAAAATAGAGAAAAGAGATCTTGAAAAAATTCAAAAATAGTGAAAAGAGATCCTAAAGAAATTCAAAAAATGTGGAAAATTGATCATAAAGAAAGAAATATTTTTCAAATATGTATCCTTAAATTTAACTATCTTTGTAAAAACCTAGCAAACATGCAGCATGGTAATATTAAAAAAAAAAATGAAAAAAAAAAAAGTGAATAAGTGCAATAAATTCAAAAGGTGAAAACCTTGTAAACAGGTTCCATCTGACCCTTAAGTTACACCTAGTTGCATTCTCCATCTTCATATTGTTATCATCATTGTATATATCCTTTCCTTTTTCCATCATTTGTACATAGTCATAATAAATTCTTAGAGTTGCATTTTCATATCAAAGGTTTCATCAAAAGGTTTGAAAGTTGTCTAAATGCAACATATTGACTTAGACTTGGGGCACTATCCAAAAATGAAATGACTTCACCAAGTAGACATCAACTCACACATATCAATGCATCAAACAAAAAAATTGACGCTCAAACCTTTGATCCATATCATTTCTGATTTACATTTGATCTTGAGCTTAAGTAATGGATACGTTGATCTTTGACCTCAACTTGACTTATCTTTATCAGGATTAAAATTTGAAAAAAAAATCAAAATGGATGAAGTTTTACTTGAAATATAGATTTGAAAACAATAGCAATAAGAATCAATGTGCTACTGGATTTTTTATTCATTGTCTTTTTAAGTGAATCCATGAGGTATTTTTATTACATGAGAAATAATAAAAGCATGACAATTTTTTCTTAATTTCTTGATGTCTGTTTGTGAGGTTGATTCTTTAAAATCTGTAAAATCTTATAAGCACATGATCATCAAAGAATCATCGAGGATATTTGCATAGAGAGGGGATCATATCTTTTTTTGTTTACGTAAATAGAAACCTTGTCCATTTAGATTTCTCATAGCTTAATGTCAAAATCCACTTACAAAATTGAAACTGATGAAAGTTACATTTAGATCATCATCATTGTAGATTAAACCAATGAGAATTGTATTGACTTGATGAGAAATAATTTGAGAGAAAAAGGTATTCATACTATCAGTGGTTTTTATTAGGTAAAATAAGATTTAGAGGGTTCCTGAAACCCAAAACAGAGTAAGATAATGAAAAGTATGCCCAAAAAAAATGTAACTGAGCCAAAACACAGATCAGGCCACCACAGGGCCACAACAAAAACAAACTAAGCTTCTAAAAAGAAAATAGCACAGGGACAACAAAAAGAACTAGGGGCACAATAAGGATATGTCCACCATCATGCTGGCCACCTTGGCCTCGAGGAGCTCCATATTAGAAGAAAACTCCTTGATCTTCTCGAGATCAGTCGGCATATCATTTTCCTTATTCTTCTTGGCACTGTCCCTAGTCCTCTTACCAGGACTCTATTATGTCTTCTGCTCTTTTTCCACACCTGTATTGGCCGCTTCTATCCCTTCTGGTTTATCTTCTAGTTTATCATTAGAGTCTTGGTGTGCTCATTTCAATCTTTCAGGATATTAAAGCTCTCTTCAACAATGCTTTTAAGGGTAGCCTCAAACCTTATCATACTATCAATGTTAAACTCATGACAGTTGTACAAATTTCAAGTCCAAAAAGATCAATGATGAAAATTAAGTGCATTCATTTCAAAAGTGACGATTAGCTGCATTCATCTACATTAGTATTGCATGTTTTAAAGTTAAGGGATTCTTTTAATTAGGAGGTTAGTTCATCAAGGTTGCTCTCATAAAAAATAAATATCTTCTATTCGATTGAATAGGTTGGAATTTAATCAAAATATTTCTTATCATACATTTAGCTTTAATGATTAATGATTAAGTGCATTAAGTTCATTAATCATTTTTCATTAATTACATCAATTCATTCATTCACTTAGGTACATTTCATGTACCTTATAATGCATGGAATTAATTCAAAATCATTTAGTTGTCATCTTTAAGTGACATAGCACTAGCTCATATCATCATTGAGAAAAATCATTAAATGCATTAGCCGCATATTTAATCAAGTGCATTTATCATTACTAAAGAGCATTTAGAATTCATTAAGTCCATCAGGTACATAATACATCACATAGGTGCATATAGATCCATCAGTAAAAGAATTAAGCATTAAGCATCACTCATGAAATTAAAACATCATCATACATTATACATTAATCTAAACTATTTCATATATAAGACATCCATCTATCACATGTAAAATAAATGCATCGAGACCATCTGGAACTACATCCATATATATAATCAAAATAAAATTAGAATTCCAATATATGATGACATCATAAATAGATAATTTTTAAGTCTTGATTGCTGGATTGCATAGATAATTAGTTCATATTCAAAAATAACTAAGAGGGGGGTGAATCAGTTATCCTCAGGTCAAGATGTGCCCATATAAAACTTTTAAACCAACTTAAACAACTCAGATCTGCTCAGTAGTAATAAACAACAAAAGTGTGCAGTTTACTGTACTAATGAAATAAGCTTGCAGAAACTTAACAGTAAAACACAACAATAATATTCACATATTTTGACACCATGATATAACGTTGAAACCCAATATGGTAAAAACCACAAGTAACATGCTACCAAAATTTCACTCTTCTGAAGTGATTCCCTGTTAGGAGCCTACCCTGTTAAAGGTTACAAAACACACTGTCAAATATGACCTGGTTAAAGGATTTAATCACCCTGTCAGGAGTGGCCTTGTTAGAGGACTTAGAACATTCAAATCTAAATGTCACCTTGTTCAAAGGATTTATAAAATGACTATTAAGTCAACCTAGTTAAAGAATTTTAATTGATACAATGGTTAGAAAGTAATCAGCAGGGGTGATTTGATACATACAACTTACTTTGCAAATCCAGATCCAATTTCAGTTCTAATGATAATTCCCTGAGTGGCCTTCATTTTAATCTCAAACTTCAGATCTTCTTGGAAATTCATCTAGCAATCACTTCACTTCTCTGCTCAGCCTTCTCTGCAAGGTCCTCACCAATCAACCAATTAACCATGCAATACTTTGCATTCCACTTCTCCTTCCTTAGGATACAATAACAATAACCATGATAGGTTATAATATACCTCTTCATCTAGGTCAGATAGATCTTTTTCTGCTTAATCAAGATCATAGATCTTAGGTTAGGTCAGATCCAACAGATCTTTCCATCATTACATTTAATTTACTTCTCCAATATAGTCATTAATTAAACATTGAATCCATGCACTAATAATGATTTCCCATGCATTAAATGAATGTGGACAAATCTTCATTAACAATGCATATCCCAATAAAATCAACTATGTCGGCCATAGATCTCAAATCTCATCAATAAACAAAATATTTTTGCTCGGCTTTCTCTGTCTCTCTCGGCATTTCACTGGCACTCGGCATCATCTTTTCTTTGCTCAGCATCGACTTTTGCTTTTCTTAGCATCAACTTTGCTTTGCTCGGCATTGACCTTCCAGTGAACTGTTAGTGATAGATAAACAATGTATCACTCTACCAAGTGCCAGATGATCAAGTACCCTAGTGTATACTTATAACTCAACCATTTCCTTGGTCTTCTTGTTATCCCATTCTTTCAAATCTTCATCAATCAATGGATAAGGTACTGGAACATACATCAATGGTCTCACCAGTTATGGTTTGACATCAATGACAAAATAACAATTGTCTACATTGTAGCAATCTTTCCAACAATCTCCCTCTTTGGCATTGATGGCAACAATAAACTGTAAAACAATAATTTCCAACCAAAGTTACCATACAATTCAAAAAGTGCCTGTGTTTTTGATATGAACAATTTTTCATTAATGTCTTTAACTTCATTCTGACTCCCTCTGTGTCTATAATCACACTAAAATGTTTTATGTTACTGTTCAACTCCCTTATATCTGTTGTTTATCTCCCTTCTATCTATTGTTTTAGCAATAATCTTCCTCTTTGAAAACAATGCCAAAGATGTTGACATCTTTATTATGTTGATTCTTCTTATCTAATATTTGTATCATGTTGTTCATCTCATCTTTGTGTATGAATGATCTTCTTTGTCTGTTCTTGTCTTCTACTTCATAGTTTTTAGGCAGCATCCTAAAAAATGTGACTCACTGTGCATCTATGTGTCAAGTGTTCTGATTAAAAAATTTGATGCAATAGTACCATTCAGCACTAGTTACCCTTTGCTAGGGGAATTTCCCCCAATTTACCTCTTAGATAGTCATGAGCATCCTCAGATAATGCTTTTTTAAATATGTCAACCAACTATTCCTTAGTGTTCACATATTCCAGTCTCACTTCCTACTTCTGAACTAGCTCCCTCAAGTAATGATACTTGATAGCTATATGTTTTGTCTTAGAGTGCATTACATGATTTTTAGAAATATTAATGGCACTCGTGTTATCACAATATATGAAAAATAGTTCTGTGATCTCCTCCTTCATACCTTTCATTAGTATCTTCAACCACACAATGTTTGAACAATATACTGTTGCTGCCACATACTCAGCTTCAGCTGTAGATTGTGAGGCGCAATTATGTTTCTTGCTTGTCCAGGAAACTAATCTTTTCCCCCAAAGAAATGCTCCTCCTGTGGCACTTTTTCTATCATCAACATTACCATCCCAGTCAGAATCAATATAGACTCTGAGTTCAAACTTGTCAATCCTTTTGTAATATAGGCCATAGTCTTCTCTACCTTTAAAGTATTTCAGAATTAATTTTATTGTCATTATATGTGTCTCTTTTGGATTAGTAGAAAATCTAGCAACAATTCCAACAGCTAATGCAATATCAGGTCTATTGTGTACAACATATTGTAGCTTACCAAACATTGATCTGTACAGTGTTTGATTTACCTCTTTTGTATCATCATTCTTTGTCAACTTTTGTCCAGTAGCCATGGGTGTACTCATTGGTTTTGAATCTTCCATACCAAAAGTTTTCAGTATCTCCTTGATATATTTTTATTGAGTAATATAGATACCATTCTTTATTTGATGTATTTTTAATCCAACAAAGAATTTTATCTCACCAAACATAGACATTTCAAATTTAGTTTGCATCTCTTTTGAAAATGCTTTACATATCATATCTTGTCCACTGAATATGACGTCGTCAACAAAAATTTCAGCCAATAAAATTCCTTTACCTTGCTCTGTTTTCAGATACAGATTGTTGTTGTCATTTTTTCTTGCAAATCCTATCTTCATCAGATAATTGTGCAATCTTTCATACCATGCTTTGGGTGCTTGTTTCAGTCCATATAATGCCTTGTGCAGTCAGAAAACCATGTTCCTCTTACTTGGGTCAACAAATCCATTAGCTTGTTCAATATATACTTCCTCTTCTAATATCCCATTTAGAAATTTTGACTTCACATCCATTTGATATACTTTAAATCCTATGTAGGCTACATATGCAAGTAGAGTTCTCACACTCTCCAATCTTGCAACTAGGGCGAATGTCTCTCCATAGTCAATTCCTTCCGCTTGTGCATAAACTTTGAATATCAGTCTTGCTTTATTCCTTGTTACCTCTCCATATTCATTCATCTTGTTTCTGAATACCCACTTTGTACAAATTACATTTTTGTTGATAGGTCTCGGTACTAGTGTCCATGTCTTATTCTTTTCAATCTGGTGTATCTCTTCATTCCTGGCTTGAATCCAATCTTCATTATCCAAAGCATCTTTTACTATCTTAGGCTCAAAATCACATAGCAAACATGTGTCTTCTCTTAATTTTACTCTTGTCATAACTATAGAATCCTTTGCTCATATGATTTGATCAGGTTTATGGTGCCTTCTTACATATTTTTCCAAAGTGGGCTCTTTTTCAGCTTTAGTTTGATCATTCAAGTTTAGTTTATGGTGAAACTGTGACTCAGCATCTCCATCAGATAGCTCGGTAGTCACCTCTTGTTGCTCAACAATTTCATTTTGTGTCTCGACAAGTGCAGACTGTTGCTCGACAACTTCATTTTCAGTTTCGTTAGAATCCTTTTCTTCAGGATATGTGAATGATCTATGACTTTCAGGCTCAATCATGCTTTCAGCTTCATTTCTTTCTGCATATTCATCAATTCTAACATTTGCACTTTCCACAATTTTGTTAGTGTTAGAATTCAAACATTTGTATGCCTTACTCTTAGTAGAATATCCAAGAAATATGCCTTCTTCTCCTTTAGCATCAAGTTTACAATTTTTGTTATCTTTCAGTATAAAACATCTACTCCCAAAGAGTTTAAAATAACTTACAGTAGGTGCATGTCCATACCATAGCTCATAAGGTGTAGTATTTGTACCTTTCTTGACTTGTACTCTATTCAAGGTATAAACAGTTGTACTCACAGCTTCTCTCCAATATTTATGTGCAACATTTTCCTCCATCATTAATGTTCTAGCACAATCCATGATAGATCAATTTCTTCTTTCAGCTATACCATTCTGTGGTGGTGTCCTAGCTGCTGACATCTATCTTTTTATCCCTTGATCATTGCAGAACCTGTTAAACTCATTAGAAATGAACTCACCCCCTTTGTCAGATCTCAAACATTTCAGACTCTTACCTGTTTCCTTTTCAACTTTTTCCAAGTACCACTTATATAACTAAAATGCATCAGATTTTTCTTTGAGAAACATAACAGTCATCATCCTAGATTAGTCATCTACAAATAGAATAAAATATTTGTCTCTATATTAACTTTTATCACCAATAGGTCCACAAAGGTTAGTGTGAACCAATTCCAAAATATTCTCAGAAGTATGATTTTTTCTCTTAAAACTAGATTTAATCATTTTGCCCAACTGACATTGCTTACACATTGCATTCTCAGGTTTCTTTAACTTAGGCAGTGCTCTAACCTTTTTCAATTTACTTATTTTTACCAAGTTATCAAAATTAACATGACATAGCCTCTTATTCCATAACCAAACATCATTATATTGTGCAAACAAGCATGTATCTTCAGCTAAATCTAGATAGAACAAGTTACATTTAGTTTTCTCACCACCTCCAACTAATTCTCCATTGGCGTCATATATCTTTGCTTTCCTCTGATGGAATTCAATTATGTAACCAAAAGTGTTTAGCTGTGAAACACACATCAAAGTATACTCAAGATCATCAACCCAGTATACATCATCACATCTAATCTTGCTAGTTAGTTGAATTGATCCTTTCCCTTTAACTCTACAAGGTGTATCATTACCAAACTTAACATACCTACCTTTACATTGTTCTAAGGTTTCAAATTTGTCCTTATCACCAGCCATCTGATGTGAACAATCGTTGTCAATAATCCAATGATCACCTTTACTCATATACAAAATTAGTGTAGTTTTCTCATCATCATCAGAATCATCTTTCATTGCAACATACACAACTTCTAAATTATTTTCATCAGATTTTTCAGATTCACTGTCAGAAGCTTCTTCAGCTATATAACAAGATTTCTTACCTTTGTCTTTGTAATCCTTGTACTTTCTGTAGTCTCGGTCATCCTTTTTGTCTTTGTAGTTGTTGTCTCTTCTTTCATCTTTTTCACTCTTGCCAGGACATCTAGCAGCAATATGACCAACTTTGTTACAGGAAAAACAAATAATAGGAAGTTTACCTTTGAATTTTCATTTTCCTCTAGCTAGTCTCCTTGCCATAATTGCCTCAAGCTCTTCTAGATCATCATCTGAGGTGTCACTGTCACTTTCCACACATTTCTTTCCTTTCCTTGATTGTTGATGACCATCTGTGACTTGAATGCAGTTTCAACAGCTTGTGGAGTATAGTTGTCAAAATTTGACATCTCAAATGTAGTAAGTCTTCCTACAAGACTTTCTAGAGTTAAATTGCTATTAGGAGTACATTTCACTTCTTCAATTGCAAATACTCTAATAGCATAAATAAGAAGAAGTGTTCTCAGCACCTTGCTCATGATAGTGTCTTCATCAATGGTTCCCTTAGCTCCTCTAATAGCATTTACAACTTCCTTTATCCTATCATAATATTGCACTATATTTTCTCCTTCTCGCATTTTTAAATAGTCAAACTTACCTCTCAACCTTTTAGATTTGGCTCTTAGTACATTTGTATCACCTCCATAAATGGTTGCAAGGGCATCCCACATCTTCTTTGCACTTGTACAATCCTTGATGTCCTCAAATTCATGATAGTTCAGAGATGATGCAAGTTCCAGCATTCCTTGATTATGTTCATGTTTTTCTCTTAATTGTACAACATTCAGAACTCCAGTAGGGGCTACATACTCTGTTTCAATATGTTGTTTAGCAGAATCACCAATACTGGCCAAGTGAAGTTTCATCAAACTTTGCCATGCAGGAAATTTTTCCTTGTTAATCTTTGGTCCATCCCTTTTATATATCTTGACCTTTATCTCCAAGTACCTTCAAACTTTTTCAAGAGAACTCAGCTCTAATACCAATTGTTAGGATGAATTGTGAATAACTGAGAGGGGGTGAATAGGTTATCCTCAGGTCTGGATGTGCCCATATAAAAATTCTAAACCAACTTCAACAACTCAGATCTGCTCGACAACAATAAACAACAAGAGTGTGTAGTTTACTGTACTAATGAAATAAGCTTGCAAAAACTTAACATAAAACACAACAATAATATTAACACATTTTGACACCATGTTTTAATGTGGAAACCCAATATGGGAAAAACCACTAGTAACATGCTACCAAAATTTCACTCTTCTGAAGTGATGCCCTGTTAGGAGCCTACCCTGTTAAATGTTATAAAACACACTCTCAAATGTGATCTGGTTAAAGGATTTAATCACCCTATCAGGAGTGGCCTTGTTAGAGGACATAGAACATTCCAATCTGAATGTCACCTTGTTAAAATGATTTATACAATGACTGTCAAGTCAACCTGGTTAAAGGATTTGAACTGATACAATGGTTAGAAAGTAATCAGCATGTGTGATCTGATATATACAACTTACTTTGCAAATCCATATCCAATTTCAGCTCTAATGCTAATTCACTGAGTGGCCTTCATTTTCATCTTAAACTTTAGATCTGCTTAGAAATTCATCAAGTAATCACTTCACTTCTCTGCTCAGCCTTCTCTGCTAGGTCTTCACCAATCAGTCAACTAACCATGCAATACTTTGCATTCCACTTCTCCCTCCTAAGGATACAATAACAATAACCATGGTAGGTTATAATATACCTCTTCATCTAGGTCAGATAGATCTTTTGCCGCTTAATCAAGATTGTAGATCTTAGGTTACGTCAGATCCAACATATCTTTCCATCATTACATTTAATTTACTTCTCCAATACAGTCATTAATTAAACATTGAATCCATGCGCTAATAACGGTTTCCCGTGCATTAATTGAATGTGGACCAATCTTAATTAACAATGCATATCCCAATAAAATCAACTATGTTGGCCATAGATCTCATGTCTCATCAATAAAAAAAATACTGTTGCTCGGCTTTCTCTGTCTCTCTCAGCATTTCACTGGCGCTCAACATCATCTTTGCTTTTCTTGGCATCGACTTTCGCTTTGCTCGGCATTGACTTTGCTTTTCTCGGCATCGACCTTCCAGTGAACTGTCAGTGATAGATAAACAATGTATCACTTTGCCAAAGTGCCAGAAGATCAAGTACCCTAGTGTATACTCATAACTCAACCATTTCCTTATTCTTCTTGTTATCCCATTCTTTCAAATCTTCATCAATCAATAGATAGTGTACTCAAACATACAACAATAGTCTCACCAGTTCAGGTTTGACATCAATGACAAAATAACAATTGTCTACATTGTAGCAATCTTTCCAATAGATCCATCAGTAAAAGAATTAAGCATTAAGCATTACTCATGAAATTAAAACACCATTATACATTATACATTCATCTAAACTATGTCATATATAAGACATCCATCTATCACATGTAAAATAAATGCATCCAGACCATCTAGAATTGCATCCATATATATAATCAAAATAAAACTAGAATTCCAATATATGATGACATCATAAATAGATAATTTTTAAGTCTCAATTGTTGGATTGCATAGATAATTAGTTCATAGCCAAATTAAATACAGTTGAATAGGTAGCATGTGGAGCAAGCAATAGATTTGACTTCATTGAAAATCTTCAAATTGGATATCTTAATTGAAATGTTTTAATTACAATATAGTTAAAACTAAGAGTAAATGTGATGCAAAATTTAAATTCAAATGTACAATCATATGTAGAAAGATAGAAGTTGCAACCTCATACATTTACATCTGCATTTGCAAGATAGAAGTTGTGACCTCATCACAATTAGTCTTTCACCAACATATCCCAAATTCAGAAAAATCCAGCAGTTGATTTGTGATATATGATCCCTGTACTGACACAGTATTTTCTAAGATAGTCACACATTTACCATGAACAAACTACTCCCTTACGTTTGCAATATGGCTCTGATACCATGTTAAGTTTTAGGATAGATGTAAATGTAATACCACTATATGTTGTATGTGTTTTTCAAATGCAACAATCTCTCTTTCATATATATTGAGAATGGGGATAAGAGAGACATGTCCCATGAAGGGACATGTCTATTCATTATTATGAGATTAATATAATGACACATTTACCATGAATAAACTACTCCCTTACGTTTGCAATATGGCTCTGATACCATGTTAAGTTTTAGGATAGATGTAAATGTAATACCACT